>CAJGYO010000615.1:0-91967 GCA_904845875.1 Miscanthus lutarioriparius | reverse complement strand
ACAAATTCCTCTGACATTCTACTATTTTGTTCTTGGGATTTGTCCATTCACTTTGATGTTCTCCACAACCTTGTGGTTTGTGGCAACATGCCAATGGATGTGAATTTCATATCTTCATTTTAATGATGATAAACCTTCTGTTGCTACTATACCTGTGTTTTATCAATCTGCTAGCAGCCATGTAGTAGGAATGTAGCATGCTAGTGGTACAGTTAGCACATGCAATCTGCAAATTCATAAACCCATATATGTTTGCTGTATGCCTGCATGCAGGCGCAATTTGTTGCTCTAAAAACAAATTCACAAAAGGCCTTATGTAGTTTCCTAACTAACGCAATTCAGTAGTAAAACATTTCTAGTAGCATGTTAGAATTTGAACTATTGGAGGCATACCAGCTAATATATAGAGCTTTTTTCAACTAGTGTTTCTTCATCATTGTTACTTGTAGAGGCACTTTCACATCGTTTATAAATTTTTTGTTCTGATACTATAGGGAATATAGGGTAGAATCTGTGTTAGTTTGATAATGTTGATACCTACTACCCATATCATTTAGTTGTCCAGCGTTTCTTATTCACAATTAATTAGTCTTATAGAATATACTAGATGTTGTTCCTGATTATAAACTTGAATCTAGCATTTTTTAGTTATGGTTAAGCAATTTACTTATTATACCTTAGTAATTTTTCAATTGTACCTATGCAATTTTTATCAATAATCAGTGCAGTTGTGTGCCCACTGTTTTTTTTTTTTTTTTTTTTTTTTTTTTTTGGGGATGGGGCATTTAGCAATAATACAGTATAGGTGACTCCCCGTCTATGTTTACAGATAGAAAAAATCATTACAAAGACAATATAATATTACATTTCAATAATATATAATACAACACATAATATGATTGAAAAAGCAACATAAAAAAGCTTTCTGATGAGATACATTGAAAGTAGTGGTCAAGCAAAATATTTCTGCATGCATCCAATGAACTTCTTCACTAAATAGCTTTACAAACATTCCTTTAATACATAAACCTACATAAAGAGCACCATTTTGTTCAATCCTATCACATGTTGCCATCCTCTGTCAAACTAATCCCTATCAAACTAATTGTCCAATGCTCACGCTGTAAATATATAGCTCCGCCATTATGACCTCCAAAAAACACTCGATGGCCATGAGAACCCTTGCACTTTTGTCTGATTGATGACAAAGTATAGCCCTATAGTTGCACACAGGTTTAGGGTTGGCTGGAATCTCCAGACCACCTTCATGTTGGCCATGTACAAAAACTATTTTCACAAGGACACTAAAGAATTTGCACTTTACAGGCGGTTTTTGATTAAAATCCGCCACTAGAAATCATCGAGCGGTGGGTCCAATTCAAGAACCGCCAGGTAGAAATTGATTTGTCTTGATAGATTTCTTAAGCAAACCGACCGCCCGTAGAAATGGTGCATTTCTACTGCAGTTCTCTTAAGCAACAGCGGTCAGAAATCCGATTTCTACAAGCGGTTGCTTAAGAACTGGCCAAAGTAGAAATGTTTCTACTGGGTGGTTGCTAAGAAAATCCGCCACTAGAAATGATCCATGAATTTTTAAAATTTAAATTTTAAAAGTACTTCAAATGGAGAAACTGTCTACATGAAAGTTTGTAGATCTTGAAAAGTTAAGAAACTTTATAGTTGAAATTTTTTGATTTGAAATCATCTAGTTGAGGTTAATTACCTCCAAAGTTTGAACATTTGAAATTCAAATTTTGCAAACAACCTCGGATGAAAAACTGTCTACATGAAAGTTGTAGATCTTAAAAGTTATGAAACTTTGTAGTTCACCATTTTTCATTTGAAATCGTTTAGAGCCTCAAAAATTAAATTTACCATCGGTTGTGGATAATATGTGGAGAATCGAAGTGGGATATGAGCACAAGTTACTGATGGGTGGAGTGGTAGAGGTGTTTACGCGCGAGGGGGAGGTCGTTGGTTCGAACCCCCGATGCCGCGTTGCGCGCGATTTTACGCGAAAAAATGCGCGACTTCGACGGAGACGGGCGGCTGGCTGGGATTAATTTGTTTTGCTATTTTTAAAATGCGTTTCCATATTTTCTGGGCAAACCATTTCTACTGGCGGTTGACTAAGTGAGCCACCAGTAGAAATTCCACTGGCCCCCAGCCCAGGCGGCGCTGTAAAACGCCATTGGAAATGGGTTGGGAACCGCCTGTATAGTACTCTTAGCTTGATAATTTGTAGTTGATCTCCTTGAAATCACCGCCAAATGCTAATTATACTTAAACTGACTATCCATGTCAGGTGTTGACCAAAATGAAATTGTATCAGACTTCTTCAATGAAAGCCTATAACATGAAGCATAGAAAGATAAAACACTAACAATCTTGTTGATGTCCGTTGGCACAAGATAGGCAAGACAAAGCATGTTAGTTGTACGAAAATAGTGGTGCTTTATATGAACACAGAACACTACAATGTACTCCCTCCATTACTTTTTATAGGAAGCGTTTGACTTTTTTTTTTACTTCAAGTTTGACCACTTGCGTCTTATTAAAAAAATTCTATGCAAAATATCACTTCTTTTGTCATGGCTTGCTTTATTAATAAAGTTCTTCAAAATAACTTAAATTTGGCTATGTTTGTACAGATTTTTTTGAATAAGACGAGTGGTCAAACTTGGATTCAAAAAAAAGTCAAACGTCTTATAAAAAGAATGGAGGAAGTAGTTAATAAGAAAATAATAGCGCTGATCAAGATAAACCAGCAAATAAGACTATATAAATTAACTTGATTAAACCAGAGAAAGGAATTTTATTTTACAGCAGTGGATTTCTTAAATAGTGAAGCTCATGTTGTAAAGTGTGAATGATTTTTGCGGCACTTCAAACTTAATTAAAGCTTTACTGAACTGAGCAAACAAAATCAACCCAAGAGCACAAACAATCCAGTCATATCATGCAAATAGGTATATGCACTTGCTTGGTTACACAAGGGTGTCCAAGCCTCGGGTTTGATTTCAGAATGTGGTATGCCGAGGAAGAGCTAAATCTGAATTATTACAGAGTGCAGACAGTTCAGGCATTCCGATATTCGATAATCATGTGTTCCGTGTGTCATGTAGGGGACGGCACTACAGCCATCGCCCCAAGCCGGCGGATGTTCACATAGGCGCACCACAGGCCGGTCAAGGCCATCACGCGCCCGAGGAGTCCCTTCAAACTTATCAGCGGCAAATTAAGAGGAGACTAAGAGATTATGAGTTAAGCAGGGGAAGATCAAGGAGCTCGGCTCCTATATATGTAATCAGACTCTAAATGAAAGGGCAAGCACGAAGTATGATCTAGCCTCTCATCTATTGTCTCTGAGTCTCATCCCGTTTCACCATTAATCCGCCAAGGAACCCGGCAAAGCACCATTGACGGCCAAGGCTACGAGCTCAGAAACAGGCCCTCCTACCCCTGGGCGCCGAGGTCCTTGACAACCTGGTATCACGATCCAGCGATCCTCGATCTTCGCCTCTTCCACAGCGCCCACCACTGACCCTCCAGCCTCTCACCACCACCTTCCTCCCTCTACCACCCCAAGCCCAACGCGCAACCATGATGGAACCAACCAACGCCCGATCTGGTCAAGCTCATCGAGGCCATGAGCACCAACCTCACCAAATTTCCCAGTCCGAGATCACGGCCCACTGCGGCTGGACCGCCACAACACTCCAACGGTGGATCATAGGGTTCGGGTTTGACGGACCACCACGTGAATGGCCCCGCTTTTCGAGAAATTGATTTACCTAAATTCGATGGCAAGTCCGATCCACCGGCTTTCCTCAACCGATTGTGAATCCTACATCCATCAATAACGGATCGCAGCCGAGGAGCAGAATCCGGATGGCCTCGTTACAATCTCGGCGGCGCTCAACTCGGGTACATCCAAGTCTAGACCGAGGAAGGCTCGCTGTCCCGGCGCCATTTTTTTCGAGCTTCTCAACCTGTTGCTTGGGCTGCTGGTTTGTTCCAACCACAAGGGCGAACTCATGGCCTGCAAACGCACCAGCTCCATGGCCAAGTATCGGGACTGCGTCAAGCCCCTGCTGTCTCCGACCGAGCAGCTCCACCGACACGCAGCAGGTACAAGCATTCTGGCGGGCCTCCTCCCTCCTCTCGGCTCTGACGTCGAGATGCGAGAACCGCAATCCCTCGAGTAGTCGCCATGAGTATGGCGCGCAAGTTGGAGCTTCATGGAGCAGAAAGCCGCCTCGCATCGACACGGCAAGCCACACCACCACGCTCGCATGGCCGGGCCTCTCACGCCTCGGCAGCCGGCCGCTTCTGCCCGGCGCCACGAGAGTCAAACTCCTCCAGCTCCGCCACCGGTGAGGGTCGCCAAGTTTGTTGACTTTCTCGGTCCGGAGATGGAGGACCACCGTCGCTAGGGTTTATGCTTCAACCGTAATGAAATTTCGCGAGAGGCCACCATCGCATTCACGCCTCTTCACCCTTTCGACTTGGTGGACGAGATGACCAGTGGTCGGCGGTCGAGAAGCGACTTCGGTGACTCACCACATATCTCCCCTTGCTGGCCATTGCCGGCGTGTGCACTGGTTGAAACCATGCGAGGTTAGCATCAAATTTGGGCGGTCTTGAATCGGATTTCGCAGCTTCCTCGACAAGGGCTCCACCCACAATTTTGTGTCCGAGGAGGCCGTCGGCCGCTGTCGCTCGCTCTCTACAGCCCCGTCGAAACACAGAAGGTCACCATGGCCAATGGTGAATGCATGCCTGTCCTAGTGTACATTGACGCGAAAACGTGACTCTTCACGCCAACGGCGGTCACTTGCAAGCCGGTAGACCAGAGCAAGAGCGTGTCCTCGATCCCTGCGGCTCCTTGAATAGACTACCCGGTTGATCGAGTCCAGTGGCGTGCGCAGTCAATTTGACCCCTGAAATTGACCAAGGATATCAATGGGTCGAGACCTCGGAGGATGAAGACAAAGACAAAGCCCTAGTTCAGTCCCGGCCAAGGAGGTAGGCGTCGATCCGCCAAAGGAGTTAGCTAGAGCTCCGTCGAAGGAGTTAGCAAGAATGCCGCCAAGGAGTTGGCGCCCGGGATCATCAAGGAGTATCGCTAGCTCATCTCCACGACCCTCATGTCTCGGTGCGCTCCTCCCGCCGCCTCGCATTGAAGTTATCTACCCACGTTCATTCAAATCCTCAAGATCCACACCGGTGCGAGATAACTACCATCCTCCCGCCACGTGCAAATGAGACATTGGAGAAGGTGAAGACCAACAAGTTTGGAGAAGTATCTGCGTGCCAAGTACACCACGGGTCAACCCTGTGAGACTTTGAATGGCATTAGAGCTCCTCCTGATCAAGTGAAGATGATGCCCATTGAAGAAGCATTTAGGAGGCCGCCGCCTCGCATCCATAGAGAGAAGCCCAAGCGCATTTGCACTACCGCTGGCTTTAGTTGACAAGAGAGTAGACGCTCTTGTTAGGAACATGGGACTCTTGCAAGAGGGTCAACCTTCAAGCCTTAGAGATTAAGTCCTTAGGAGAAAGGTTAAAGCTAGAATGCGATATCCATAGAATTCTGAGACCGTGAGGTTCAGAATATGGGAAGGTTGTCTTTGGAAAAGGCAAGGGCAATGCGGGAATAGACTAGAGTTATTAGAGTGTTAAGGCACCGAGTGTTAATGGTGAGATTGTTTAGTTCGGTTATGTTTAGGCTAAGTTTGGTTGTGTTTTAAATTCTTGCAATTGTGCTATTGTGTAATAAAGTGCATTATAATAAAGTTTAGTTTGGAAGATGATGATTATTCTCTTTATTATTTTGAATATGTCTTGTCTCCACCATGTTGTGTATGAAGGATAACAGGAAACAAGTATGGGGAGAGCATACGAGAACAGATCCGATCATGAAAATCATGAAAAATAGAAAGAAGGAGGAAGGACCCGCCGACAGGGAGAGAGCACGACCCGGCACCAGGGCAGGCCGATCGGCTGGGCTCAAGCCGATCGACCCACCTCTCCATCGTCTCGCCACGTGCTTTGTCCACGCTCAGGTTTATGCTGAACACTTTCCAATTTATATTTATTGCTCTCTGTTTTTGAAAGAATTATATGCTCCATTAAATATCTCTTAAAATCTGTTAGAAAAAGATGATTGGTATAGTTATAACTTTGAGACTAGAATCACATGAATCTTTTTCCGGAAATTCTTGTTGCTGTTGGGAACTTTTTGATAGGGACCCATTCTACTTAAGTTGTTGTGGAATGAGATATAGTAGAATTAAGGTGAGATCTTGATTCCTAAAGTCTTTTTCGTTGGAGAATTTTATTTTTGAAAAGTTTTAAAATAAATAGCTATCTCTCCTTTGTGGTTTTGAGATACCCATTAGAGCCTTATAGGTTATGAAACTAGCTATAAGCTGCTTGCTTTGTGTTGAGTTTTGTCAAACCTTGTGACCCATGTTGAGAGATTTATCATACTCCAAAGATCAAGATCCACTTACACTCCACATATATGTGTTGTTTCTACAATCGGGAGTACACAAAAACATGCCTTCATTGAGAAACTATTCCTACACCGGGATAGACCACAAATATTTGTAGGATTATCAATTGCTCCAATTTTCTCTTGATTAACCTCTCTGTTCAAAGTTTGTAAAATTGCAGATACATGGGCATGAGGCTATGCAAAAATAAAAATAGAAAAAAAGTGCAAAGTTGCCCCCATTGTAAGTGAGAGAAAACAATGGGTACAAAGATGCCACGCCATGAGAGATTTAAAAAAAGGAGATAGCCCATGAACCCCCGTGTCTTGCACCAGTTGTTTCAATATTCATCTCTAAAGAGAGAAGTATCAAGGAGTGTAGTAGAAGTAGGTTAGCCACCAAATATTCCAGTGAGACATGCACATCTTGATCTTAGAGTATGATATTTCCCTCCATGGATCTGAGTTTTGACTTAGCAACATATGCAAGGTAAGTATGCTATTCTTTGAAATACCTAAGCTCCAGATATAGCCTTTGATTATGAAAAGTGCTCTAGTGAGGAATCCACAAATACTACATATATTGAGTGACTTGAGAGTACCACAAAAAGGATGAAAGCTAGGTATGCTATGTTTTGATTGCAAAAATTATGCAAAAACTCCAACTAACTTGAATGCAGGAAGATAGTGATCTATTTAGGCTGTTCCATCCTTCAACTGCTATAAATTGCATGGTACTTAGAATCCCGCAGTGCAGGTAATGACTTGGAAATAGATCTTATGTTGATATCTTTGTCCTAAAGTTTTGTCTATGGTAATCTATCCTTTTCTCGAGGACGAGTAAAAGTCTAAGTATGGGGGAGTTTGTTGACGGCACTTAAGATCTATTTTTAGCCATCAATAAATCTTAATAAAATCAAACAAAATGATAAAACAAATAGACATAGGGTTTATACTGACAGAATTCCACAGTTTTGGTGAATTCCTGTTTCTACAGGGATATATCTAAAAATTAGGGGATTACTTGATCGGCAAGGAAGAAATCGATTCAGAGAACGAGGAAGGTACCAGAAGGTTCCAGAAGACTTGAGAGCCAAGCCACTCGAAGGGTGGGGCCCACTGCCAGAGGCAGGCCAATTAACCCTTAAACCACTGAGGCCGATCGGCTGGCCCCACCTGTCAAGGACCCATTCGTCCATATGGGGTTCCCACCGACCTCCAGTTGCATCTAGTTAGATTGATCAAGGTCGGTTGCATAAGCTTGCCTTCGATTTGATTCAACCTACTCTATCAAGATTATATGGAGTTTATAGGAAGGATATGAATCAAACTAGCATACTTGCATTGCCTATATTGTAAAGTCAAAACAAGTGACACAAGGAGAAAAGTATCTTGAGCCTAGATCAAGATGTGCATGTGTGTGGTATGGTGGAAATGAACAACTCTTCTGAAGGTATGATCTCTCAACTTTATTTTATTTGAGAACATGGCTACTAGTCTTTTTTTTCAAAAACTCTTTTTCACTTTTTTTTCTATGGACCTCACTTGTCCAAATTTTTTTTCCTAACAGCCATGTCTCTTTTTGTAGGAATTTTGGAGAGAGATTGAACTTCCACAAAGAGTGTTTATTCAATGGAAGATGGTGAATATGGCAAAGCCATGTTTTTGCTAACTTCCAGTATAGAAGCATAGCACATATATGTGGAGTGTACGTGATCTTGATCTAGTGAGCATGACTAATTCTCAACTAATGTCACAAGGTTTGACTAAACTCAAAACAATAACAACTAGCACCAACATAAAGATTTTGAACATGTATGAGCATGGTATTTGGCTTTGGTAGGATGTATAATCAAGAGGAGTAAGTGACACTATGGTTCGTGACATTTTCAAAAACTAAATACCAAGTGCATGAAGATAGACCGGATATAAGACATGCTAAGGACTATATCACAAAGCTCAACAACTAAGTCAATATGATTTTCCTATCAATATATTTTCCCATGAGCATAAGCATATGCAAGAATTAAACTTTATGATGCTCTATCAATCAACATGTCATAGATCATGATACCTGGCAAGTTTTATTTCAATGCAGCTCTTCTTCTTATTTATTCAAACGGAAAGTAAATAAAGCAAAAGTGAATGAAATTTAAATTTGCAGAAGAGGGAAGAGGGGGTGCAAACCAGTGTGGACGTGTAGGAGTCTAGCAGGGACTGATAGGTGGGGCTTGGCCCCATGGTGGTGGCTGGCCGACCACCACATGGCCCATCTGGCCATACCAGCTGAGTGGATCGCCTCTTCTCTTCTGACTATGTTGTTCTGCACCAGGTTTCAATCTTGTACAAATCGACTGACCTGTACCTACCTCCATTCAGGTTTAGAATTTTTGTGTAGACTCCTGATGTGATGCAGATTAGTGTGGTGTGCGTGGGTCTAGTCTTGGGAGGTCGCCCGACCTCCCCCACACTTGTTTCTTGTGACACTGCAACACATAAACAAAGGCAGAGATCAATGTAGGTGTTCTGCTGGTAGGAAAACACCAACAGAACTTTATTCTATTCAAATTTTCACTAAGCATTTTATTATATGATCGAAGAATGGAAAACTATCTAAGCCTAGTGACTAAGGAGACGATGGCGAGATAACGTCCTCCTTGCCAACAGAATTGGCAAGGTATTTGAGTTCGCTATCGTACCTATGTGGAGCATGTGAAAGCTTACCTCCAACTCTAGGTTGGACAACCTAAGATCTATCATCCGTTCCTCGAAATCCATGTTCTCATCCCTAAGGTTGGTTAAACCTTGAGGAGACGCGATCCGAATCCTTCTTATCCTAATGGTCTTCGTCCTCGGTTTGTCCCGTTGGTCCATTGATGGAAGGTAGAGTGTTAGTCCGCCTTCACGTTCTCGGGCACAGAGATTGAATCCACAGGCTCCCTCAAAGCATGAAATCCTATGGAGGGAATCAAGGGTTGGACATTCCACATTATGTGACCATGGGAAACCTTGTAGAAGATGGTCCTAGGTGTCATGGGTTGTGTTGCCTTGCTCCTTAATTGGTTGGCCAGTCGGCCGACCTGACATATGTGACCAATGACCTTCCCTTGTCCCTATGACATGTAAGGAGCCCTTGGAACAAGTTTGGTAGGGTTGAGTCAGGCCAAGGTTGGCTGACCTCCCATTGTGTCCGATTCAGCCCGGCTTACTTCGCAGCATTCCAGAAATCATAACTTTCTCGTCCAGCATCCAAATTGGGTGAACCAAGACTTGATTTCGTGTATCTTGACGAGATCTTTGACTTGGAGTAGTCAAATTGGACATTGACCATGCTTGAGAGATGGTTCTCTGTGGTGGCAAAGAGCGTGGCAAGACAGGGAGAGCCCGGGGCGAGATTCATTCGCCTTGGCCCCTGGGCTCTCCTATGTCTTGCCACGCCTTTGCCATCACAAAGAACCATCTTTCAAATATCGTCAATGTCCAATTTGACTACTTAAGTCGAAGATCTCGTCAAGATACACGAAATCAAGTTTTGGTTCACCAAATTTGGATGCCTGACGAGAAAGTTATGCCTTCTCCGAATGCCGCAGCGAGCTGGGTTGAATTGGGCTCATTGGGTGGTTTGGGTGACCTTGGCCTGACTCAACCCCTACCAAACTTGTTCCAAGGGCCCTTACATGTCATACGGACAAGGAAGGTCATTAAGACATATGTCAGGTCGGTCACCGGCCAACCACTCTAGGAGCAAGGCAACATATCCATGACACCTAGGACCATCTTCTTGGAGGTTTCCCATGGTCACATGATGCTGGGATGTCCAACCCTTGATTCGCTCCATAGGTTGTCATGCTTTTGAGGGTTTCCATGGATTCAATCTCCGTGTCCAAGATGGTAAGGCGGACTGATACTCTGCCTTCCATCAATGGACCAACGGGACAGTTTGAGGACGAAGACAATCAGGATAGGAGGGATTCTAGATCATCTCCTCAAAGTTTAATCAACCTTAGGGATGAGAACAAGGTTTTAAAGGAATGGATGGTAGATCTTAGGTTGTCCAACCTAAAGGTAGAGGAGAACTTTGTTGATGTTTCTTAACGTCATCACTAGAATTGCTCATAGCAACGCCACTAAGAAACATGATATGTCAAATTAAGTCCGCAAGCGCACAGATATATCGATGTAGCATTTCACCCGTGAGTATTCAAGGGTTGTCATTTATATTTTCCCAAAGGAAGGCATAGGAATAAAATACTCTAACATACACATGAACAAGATAGCATACTATATAATAGAACAAAGTTCATAACAAGGATCAGGATAAGTATTTGGATAGTGTGACACACACATAAGCCAAGATCAAGAGAAAAGAATAAAAGGATAAAATTTTCTTGCAATAATCAAATCCTACGGATAGCCCAATTAACCCCTTGTGCCTAGAAAAGTGTTTATGTCAAACTAATGCACAACAACCTCAAACCTATGTTCCAAACTTACTCTAGCAAGCAATTCTATGGATGTGAAACAAGTATTGAATTGCTCAAAGTAAATCTCAAAGTAAGTGCTCAAAGTAAATAGAGAGAGAAAGGAAGCAGCGATGTTTTGCGAGGTATCGGAGAGTCGCCACTCCCCACTAGTCCTCGTTGGAGCACCAGCGCAAGGGTGTAGCTCCCCTTGATCCAGCGCAAGGATCAAGTGCTCTCTGAGTTGATTCTTGACACTCCGTCGCGGCCGAATCACCCAAAACCGCTCACAACTTGGTTGGGTCACCCACAAGCTCAGCCGGGTGATCACCAAGCTCCCAATCACCACCAAGCCGTCTAGGTGATGGCGATCACCAAGAGTAACAAGCACGAACTCTCACTTGACCACATGACGAAGCCTAATGAGAAGATGGATGCACACTTGTCTACTCTTGATTCACTAATGAGGTTTCACTCTTGGATTCTCAAATCACAAACACCTCACTAGGACCTTGCTCTTCTTGGCACTCACAAACGTGTTTCTCGGCTGTTGGAATGAGCAAAAGTAACTCCACACACAGTGGAGCTTCTATTTATAAAGCGACTGAAAAAGCGAACCGTTATGAGCTTACTGGGGATGACCGGACGCTCGATCATATTGACCGGACGCTCGGTCCAGTTCAACCAGCATAGCAGTTTCAAGTGATGACCGGCCGGCGAGAGTCCGGTCGACCTTAACCGAACGCGTCCGGTCGATCTTGGATGCTTCTTGTAAACGGCCGGACGGCTGGATACTCGGTCCGGTCACCTTAACCGGACAGCGTCGGTCACACTTTCTCAAATCTGGACCCTTCTTTGGAGTCGGCCGACGCTGGCCTTGACGTCCGGTCCACCTGACTCTTCAGCGTCCGGTCCTCCAGACTTGTTCTCCTCGATCAAATGGTGGCCGGACCTGCGGCCGGCGTCCGTCATGCCGAGCCGGCGTCCGGTCGATGTTGACCCTCCATTCACTTCAACTCTCGATCATATGTGAATGAAGTTAGCTCCAAAGGATCTTAGGCATTCATAGGAGCTACCTAGAGCTAGTTTTAACAAGTGTGCACCACACCTAACTCACTAGACTCAACTAGGTCAAGCTACCCGTTCATACCCCCCTTCATAAAATGCGGCCAAAGGAAAAACAAAGTCCTAAACTACTCTAAGTGTCTCTCCAACTTCAATTGACACTTAGAACTAGTTATCCTTAACCTTGTCGTCCATCCTTTGAAAACCAAAACGATTTCCATCGTGAGGGCATGACAACCTCAATTGCCCAATCGATCTCCATTACCATGACCTAACTTAATTGCCTCTACAAAACACCGTTAGTCATAGTAATCTTGTATTGACATTAATCACGAAAATCCACTTAGGGGCCTAGATGCTTTCAATCTCCCCCTTTTTGGTGATTGATGACAATACCACCTCGAGTATGTTAAAGAGTGAGGTTTTTGAAGGGCTTGGTTCATATAAGCTTTTGTCGTTAAGAACAAAAGAGTTAGGCAAGCTTATATGACCCAAGCCAACACAATGTACTCAAAGGATATGAATTAAGCATGAGTACAAGTAACAAAGCTCATTTGCTTGAAGTATAAGCAGAAGCAAAAGCAAATAAGCATAACACAAGTGATATGACATATAGATAATGCAAAGTAGAAATCACACATGTCAAATATCACAAGCACGTGAATAGCACTATCACATATATATAATAGTATGCATGAAAGTAAACACACGAATGCACAAGTAATAGTGTATCACACAAATAGAACTCCAAATGTATATAATAGGCTAATACTAGATAACTAGCTCCCCTAAATGTAGCTCCCCACGAGACTACATACTCGAACACCCTCTCCCCTTTGGCGTCAAACACCAAAACCTAGGGGTTGAGACGGCGAGGCTGCAGCCAGACGAATGGTATGGTGAAGAAGAACGAGGGCAAGCTGGAACCGGGCACCATCATCATCGACCACAGAGCTCTGAACTAGTGACCCTCTGTGGCGGGAAGTGTCATTGAAGCGGTGTGCAGAGTGCAGTGGAGCTGGTCTTTGCTGTGAAAATTGCTAGTATGTCATCGTGGGATCGGACGAGGCGACAGACGAGGGAGCCTCTGAGTAGTCCACGGCCTCTGGGGTCTCTTGTAGAGCGGACCGGCGAGAATGCATATGGTAGAGTAGGCATGCCGGTCAACTCATTGAAAGATGCTCCAAGACTCACAGAGGCCCGGCGTGTCGAGCACGAATAGCGAGGAAGGCTGCTGCAGGTGAAGCCCGTCTGAAGTGGAGTGAGCTGCAGGGCTACCACAGGTGAGGCTAACCACTTTGGGACACACATGTATAGGCGGTGAAACAAAAAGCCAGGCTGGAGGCTGTCCACGACTCTGGAGCCTTTGGGGCTATCTTCTTTGGAGTCGTCAGTGGTGGGAGGGGCGTGGCGATGGAACCCCAATGGCTGTCACTACATCTTTGCATGAATCCCATGAAATCTTCTTCTTTGCATAAGTAATGCTTCTTTGGTCTTTGAAGGAGCTGCTTCTTTGCCATTGGAACTCGTCTGACGAGCACTGAAAGCTGTCTTGAGTTGGCGGTTGTCTCTGTGTGCTGTCGTGTCGATCTGCTTGCATCCGCTCAAGAATAGCAATGAGGCGGGGGTCTGTCTGCGGAGGCGGTGGAGGCGAACTGGAGCTACCGGCCTCTGCATCGTGTCTGCGTGGAGGCATCGAGGTATAAAGGTGGTAGTCGTCGTCGTCAGCTATCACTGCTCGCTCACCTCCTGCTGTGCCTCTAGCTCCTCCTCCTCGATGGCTGCAATCCCTCTGATGATCTCATCTTCTTTGAGCTGCGGACTCACAGCACGTCGGGACGACAGCTAGGCTGTCTGGGTGCACGAGGTGGTGTGTCGATCCTCTGTGACGGGGTTGTAAGTAGGGAACTCTGTGGTGGCACCTGTATACTCATCCATCATACCGGGGGCTTATCACGCACTACTCTGCGGATAAGAAAGCGTGATCCGGTCTTGCATAAGGAAGGCTGCCTGCGACCCTTGAATCCCTCAGCTATAGTGTCCTCCATCTCTGAAAGAAGGAGGTCCCAGATATCAAATACTGTCTGCTGCATCAGGGCATTAAGAAGCCCGGAGGCATGGCGAGTCGGGCCCTCTCTATATCCCAACACAGGAAGCAATGTCCTCCTGATAATAGCCTCTAGCACTCTCATTTGTGGGAGTCAAGTCACTTTGGGGTTCCTCCTCGACCCCTCTCCAAAAGGCTCCTTGAAGCAATGTCGCACTAAATCATGGGAGGCACCAAACCTCCGTGAGGGCGCTTTGGAGGCTCCTGCATCCCATAACAGACCTCATGTATCTTGACAGGCTGCTCCTGTAGCCTCAGTATCTCTCTGACCCTATCACTCGTCACTCTGTAGTCTTTGCCTCTGAAAGCAAAGTGAATAAACCTGTGATGTGGATCGATGAAGAGTGAAGCATAGGCCCAGCAGAACCCAAGATGGTACATATATCCCGTCCGTCCAATCAAATCTATCGGTCTGGCAAATATGACAAGTATGGCGAATGCTCTCTCCATTGCTTTGCCACAATAGACTCTATCGCAGACTCTCTCGAGATCTGAACAACGCCCCTTTGTTGAGATAAGCATTGTAGAAATCCTCCTGCGGTGGCGTGTAGAAACCCTCATTTGCTCTCTCATCCCTCCTCGGGGAAACCAAACCTCAAACTCAACAAAATGCAGCATTCTTGAACACACTGGGCGGTGGCGACCCTCAAGTCGAGGTGAACCACTTTGGAGGTGGACCACATGGTCTAGGTGGAGGGCGTGATCCCCTCCATTGTGTCGGCGGCCTCGGTGAGGCCCGTACACAGGTCCGTCCAGGCCAGCCCGAAGGGCTGGGTGCCGGCTCTGTCTCGTCGGCCTCCACAGGTCTGCTGAGGCTCTTGTGGTGAGGCTGCTTCTTTGTCTTGTGGACCCTCCTCAATGGTAACCCGTCGTCCTGCAAAGCGTGATGAGTCCAATTTGGACTACCGTGGCGACGACTCAACCTCCTCAAGCGCGACTCTGAATCTTTGGTGGCCCTGGGCGATCTGCAATGACAACTCCGGCTGCGGGCACCACCTCTCTCGGCATGCTCTGCGGCCTCTGCAACAATTTCTTTGCTCTCATTGTCTCTCTGCGTCAGGTACTTCCGCTTCTTGGATGTCACCTGCTTGGTTGACTTGCCCTTGATCCAAATTTGGTTGGCGGGCGGGGGCCTCCGATCATCATCACACAGGCCACCACCAACATTCTTGGTGCGGGCCATCTGAAGCCCCGACAAGATGGTGAACCCGCTGGCGATGAGGATCAGCAGACAAACTGAACCTCTCGAGGCTTGGCCTCGATCCTTACTCATGAGCTTGGCTCAGAGATGACCCAAGCGCCACAAGAACCACAACGGAACCGACTCATTGCCGCGATAGAGTAGATGGATATACAAATAAATACCATATTGCTAATAGATGCGAAACCCTAATAGAAAAGCAATGTAGATCACGAAATTGAATCGAATGGCTTTCTACGGACGATCGTGAACCGAGAAAAGATAAGATTTCGCGGGGGAACTTCGGAGCCGGCTAGGGTTAGGTCAAACAGACTGAAAGCAATGGGGAATCAATGGCGCAACTTGATCTAGGTCTGTGGTCGAGATTGAAAAATTTGGTCTTACCAGCGATGAAGGAGGTAGGACTAGGGCACGATGAAACTTGATGACCTGGAAGACCCGGAGCACGCAGGGCGCTCGGGGAGACACGGTGGCTTGGCGAGCCACAGTGGCGCGCTAGCTAGCAAGGAGGCCGGGCGGCCTTGAGCAAGGAGGTCTTGGCCGTCTGGCGTGGGAAGCCTTGGGAGGGCTCGGCGCGATGGGGGCGCGCCGAGGCAGAGCACGCGGGCGGCGCTTGCTGGCTCTGGCGGCGGCGATGGAGGCGGCGGCTCGGGCTAGGGCGCGAGCAGCAAGGTTGCGACGGGATCCAAAAAAAATTTTTGGTGAATGCGGTTAAGTAGTCCCCAAACGCGATAGAAAAGAAACCAAAAGAGTCCTGAAAGTCGCGCGAGATCCATGACCGGACGCCTTTCGGTGGTAGCGACCGGACGCTACCACCAGCGTCCGGTCGATTCGAAGAAGTCCAAATCCTCTGGAATCGGGACCGGACGCGTCCGGTGGTCCATGACCGGACGCTTGAGCGAGGTCGGTCGAACAACAAAGCACACTTGATCGGCCGGACGCGAAATCCTTCTGACCGGACGCCTGAGACGCGCGCGTCCGGTCACTCCTTGGCACGCGATTCACCTCCTGTGTGAAGCCCCGGCCGACGATCTGAACAGCGGCGTCGTCCGGTGCGGCGTCGGTGCACCTTTTCGACAAACCTCAACCTTCCTTCATGCTGCTGTTCCCAATCAAGTCCCAACTTGAAAAAGATCCAAATAAACACCAATTAGGACTGATGTGAGTGACCTCTCTCAAACCCTCATATTTTTCAAAATATTTTGCCTTAGGCTATAATTCTTTTTAAGAAAATAGGCAACAAGAGGGAAAATGGAACAAAATGACAAAACAACATTCATGCATATGCAATACTTGTAAGTAAATCTAGTTGCTTGTCAAGTTTGATCCAAGGTTAAGCTTCTTCACACGCTTTTTAGGCGGTTATCTTAACCATGTTAGACAAGCCCTATGTGCATTGCCACAAATTAAACATGTTGTATATTACAATGAATGCAAGGGACAACACAAGCTCAATTTTTAGTGAAGTTACTAAAATCAAGTACATTTAGCTTATTCCGCAATCTACAAAATGTAGCCTCATCTAGCGGTTTTGTGAAGATATCCGCTAATTGATCTTCCGGATCTTACACCTTCTAGTGATATATCATTTTTAGCCACATGATCTCTTAGAAAGTGATGGCGAATATCTATATGCTTGGTGCGAGAGTGTTGAACCGGATTATTTGCAAGTTTTACCGCACTTTCATTGTCGCACAAAAGAGGTACTTTCTCTAGAACTACTCCATAGTCTAGCAAAGTTTGTTTCATGTATAATATTTGTGCGCAACAGGCACCCGCGGCAATGTATTCCGCTTCGGCGGTGGACAAAGCCACACTATTTTGTTTCTTGGAGGACCAAGACACAAGTGATCTACCAAGCAAATGGCACCCTCCGGATGTGCTTTTTCTATCAACTTTGCATCCGGCGTAATCCGAATCGGAATAGCCAATTAATTCAAATAAAGCTCCTTTGGGATACCAAAGACCAATGCTTGGTGTGTGCTTAAGATACCTAAGGATTCTTTTTACGGCAATTAAATGTGTTTCCTTAGGACTAGCTTGAAATCTAGCACACATACACACACTAAACATGATGTCGGGCCTAGATGCGGTTAAATATAACAAGCTACCAATCATAGAACGGTAGAGAGTTTGATCAACCGGGTTACCTCCCTCATCTAGGTCGAGATGTCCATTTGTAGGCATTGGTGTCTTGATTGGCTTACATTCATCCATCTTGAATCTCTTGAGAAGATCTTTTGTGTATTTCTCTTGAGAGATGAAGATGCCTTCTTTCATTTGCTTGACTTGAAAACCAAGAAAGAATGTAAGCTCACCAATCATTGACATCTCGAACTCCTTCGACATCAATTCACCAAATTCTTTGCATGAGTCTTCATTTGATGATCCAAAGATGATATCATCAACATATACTTGACAAATGAAGATATGCCCATCTAGCTTCTTGGTGAATAGTGTGGTGTCGACCTTCCCAATGGTGAAGCCCTTCTCAATGAGGAAGTCCCGAAGGCGCTCATACCAAGCTCTTGGGGCTTGCTTAAGCCCATATAGTGCCTTGGACAACCTATAAACATGATTAGGATATCTAGGGTCTTCAAACCCGGGAGGTTGATCAACATAGACTAGTTCATTTATAAAGCCATTTAAAAAAGCACTTTTCACATCCATTTGATATAGTTTCATTTCATGATGTGATGCATATGCAAGAAGGATACGGATGGCTTCTAATCTTGCAACCGGTGCAAAGGTCTCTCCAAAATCCAAACCTTCAACTTGAGAGAACCCCTTTGCAACTAGTCTTGCCTTGTTCCTCACAACAACACCTTGATCATCTTGCTTGTTGCGGAACACCCACTTCGTTCAATGACTCTTGCACCTTTTGGTGGCTCTTCAAGATTCCAAACTTCATTGCGAGTGAAGTTGTTCAACTCTTCATGCATGGCATTGATCCAATCCGGATCTTTAAGAGCTTCTTCTACCTTGGTAGGCTCATAGCAAGAGACAAAAGAGTGATGAGCAATAAATGAAGTAAGTTTTTGAGATCGAGTCATTACACCCTTTGATGGACTCCCTATGATGAGATCTTGTGGATGATCTTGTAGGAGAGGTGTGTTTCTTCTATTGACCACTTGAGGAGGAGGTTGTGGAGCATCAACATCTTGTGCTTGTACCACCATTTGCTCATGAGAGATATGAGTATCTTCATTTTCTACTCTCCCATCTTTTTCGCCATCTTGTGGTACATTTGATGAAGAAGGTTGGTTAATGACTTGTACATCATCTTCATCATCTTTTGGCTTGATGTCTCCCACGGTATGTTCTTCATAGCCTCCCTCAATGGTTCATCACCTACATCATCAAGATTCTCATGTGCTCCTTGGGAGCCGTTAGATTCATCAAATTCCACATCATATGTTTCTTCAACCAAGCCGTGGCATGATTAAATACTCTATATGCTTTGGACTTCAATGAGTAACCAACAAGAAAACCTATATCACAACGTCTTTGAAACTTCCCTAGGTGTTGCCGCTTTTTGTAGATGTAGCACTTGCAACCAAACACCCTAAAGAAGGAGACGTCCGCTTTCTTCCCATTGAGGCAACTCATACGGTGTCTTGACAAGAAACTTTTTTGAAGAAATAGGCGGTTGGATGCATAACATGCGGTGTTGATTGCTTCCGCCCATAAAGCTTGAGGTGTTGTACTCATCTAGCATTGTCCTTGCAAGAGTGATCAAAGTCCGATTCTTCCTCTCAACTACACCATTTTGTTGAGGAGTATAGGTTCTGGAGACTTCATGTTTGATTCCAACTTCATCACAATAAGCTTCTATGTTTGTGTTGTCAAATTCTTTGCCATTGTCACTTCTTATCTTCTTGAGCTTCACTTCAAATTCATTTTGAGCTCTCTTGGCAAACTTCTTGAAACAAGATGCAACTTTGGTTTGTCATGAAGGAAGAACACCCATGTATACCTTGAGTAGTCATCCACAATCACAAGACAATAGAGATTTCCTCCCAAACTCTTGTATGTTGTTGGTCCAAATAAATCCATGTGTAGGAGTTCTAGCACTCTTGTGGTTGACATGAAAGCTTTGGTTGGATGAGTGTTTGCAACTTGCTTGCTTGGCTTGACATGCACTACAAAGCTTGTCCTTCTCAAACTTCACATCCTTCAACCCTCTCACCAAATCATTCTTCATAAGCTTCTTGAGTGAGCTCATCCCAACATGAGCAAGTCTTCTATGCCATAGCCACCCAAGTGTTGTTTTGGTGAATAGGCAAGTCTTCAAGTTTGCATCTTGGAGGTGAAGTCAACTAGATATAAATTGTTGTATCTAAATCCATTGAATATCACTTGTTTGTCATCTACTTTGGATACAACAACTTCCTTCTCGGTGAATAAGCATTGGAAGCCAAGATCACACAATTGCCCAACGGATAGTAAGTTGAAACTCAATGAGGCAACATAGAGCACATTGGAGATGGAATGATCATTTGATATTGCCACTTTGCCCAATCCTTTAACCTTGCCCTTTGAATTATCTCCAAATGTTATTTTCTCTTGTCCATCTACCTCTTCATCTAGTGAGGTGGTGAACATCTGAGGATCACCGGTCATATGTTGAGTACAACCACTATCAATAACCCAATGACTTCCACCGGTCTTGTAGTTCACCTACACACAAGAGATTCAAGCTTTAGGGATCCAAGCTTGTTGAGGGCCCTTCACCTTCTCAACAAGTGACTTAGCCACCCAAATCTTCTTAGGCCTACTCTTGTTGGGGGTCCTAAGAACATGACTTTCATCTTTCCACTAGAATCTTTTCTAAGCATGTAGTGAGCATTGAAAGCAAAGGGTCTAGCATGCTTGGGCAAGGGTTGTGGTGGTGGAGTTTGACACTCATGAGCAAAGTGGCCTTCTTGTCCACACTCAAAACATCTCTTTGGCTTTAGCTTTGGCTTTGATTGTTGGTGTTGAGCTTGAGCCTTCTTCTTCTCTACACTTGCCATATATCCAATGCCACTTCTATCCATCTTCATGGCCGTATTCATGAGTAGCTCACTTTGGAGATGCTTGCCTCTAGCAAACTTGCTCAATCCCACCTTGAGATGCTCTTTCTCCATTTTGAGCTTCTTGTTCTCTTCCTTGAGAATATCATTGTTCTTCTCTTCCTTGAGTTTCTTATTTTCTTTTTTAGCTTCTCATTCTCAAGGATCAAATCTTCGTCATGATCAAGAGTTTCTATCACAATGGTGTTGTGACTTTTCATCTCTTCAAGATCTTTCATGAGCTTCTCATTGTCACTCTTGAGCTTGACATACTCATCATAGTCATTGCACTCAACCACTTGCTTGCCTTTGCTACTAGATCCATGCTCAATGCTCTCATCAATTAAATCATCACATGAGGTAGCTATATCAATCTTAACAACATGGTTAGTAGCAACATGTGGCTCATTTGGTAAGAATTCTTGTGCAATAACAAGGGTATCATAATTGATCTTTAGAGTTGTATATTCATCTTTTAGCTTGTTGTGACTAATGACAAGCTCATTGTGCACCAACTCAAGTTTATCATGTTTATCTTTAAGCTCTTTCTTAGAAGATTTGAGCTCCTTGAGTTTGGATGATATAGAATCATTTGTTTCTTTGAGCTCATCATTAGCCTTTTCTAATGTATCACACTTAGCTAAGAGTGAATCATTTTTAGCATCAAGTTTTTCATTAGTAGCTCTACTCTTTCTAATGATCTTAGTGTATTTTCTTAATATTTTGACAAGATCATCATATGTGGGTGAATCATCATCACTATCACTATCACTATCATCATCACTAGCTTGCTCATCATCACTACTATCATCACTCTTAGTTACCTTGCGTTCACCCTTGGCCATAAGGCATAGGTGTGTAGAGGATGATGGCGATGGTGGCGGTGAGGATGCAAGATCAATAGCAATGGCGGCCACCTTCTCATTGTCACTCTCATCATCGGATGAACCACTTGATGAATCAATGTCCGTGAGCCAATCACCGACAATATAGGCCTTGCCACTCTTCTTCTTCTTGTAGAAGTCTCTCTTTTTGCCATCTCTCTTCTTGTATGGCTTGTTCTTTTTTCTTTTCATCTTCATCACTTGAATCATCTTTCTTGCCCTTGTTCTTGAACTTGTCTTTCTTGGGCTTTGTGCATTGATGAGCTAGGTGGCCAAGTTCGCCACAATTGTAGCAATCCATCTCGGAGATTGGCTTTCTTCTTGAGCTAGTGAAGAACTTCTTCTTCTTGCCGTCAAACTTGATGCCACTCTTGTTTAGCTTCTTTAGCATCTTGGCGGTCTTTTTCACCATGAGAGCAAGACTTTCTTCATCATCTTCATCACTTGAGCTCTCATACTCAAGTCTTGCCTTGCCCTTATCTTGGCTAGCTTTGAATGCTAAGTCCTTCTCTTTCTTCTTTGTAGAGGTTGAGCCATCTTGTGGCGTGATGTGCATGTACATCTCATGAGCATTGATCTTTCCCAAGATTTGTGTCGGTGTAGCGGCGGAAAGATCACCTTGATGTAGCACGGTCACAATGTGCCCATATTTGTCAATGGGGAGGACACTCAAGATCTTTCTCTAGCGTCGGATGGTGACATTTGAGTAAGTCCAAGCCCATTGACTTCCTCTACAAGAACATTTAAACGAGAATACATTTCATTAGCACTTTCTTTGGGAAGCATCTCAAAAGAATTTAGCTTTTTAATCACAAGATGATAGCGTTCCTCACGCTCACTCTTGGTTCCCTCATGGAGCGCACAAACGTCCAACCATAGAGCATGGGCGTCTTTGTGGTTCCTTACACGATTGAACACATCTTTGCAAAGGCCTCTAAAGATGGTGTTGCGAGCCTTTGCATTCCATTTTCATAGTTTACTTCATCGCCTTGGGTTGTGCGGCATTCTTAGGTGTTAGGAACCCTTGAGAGAGCGGCTCTAAAATTCCAACATCTAGAGCTTCTAGGTAAGCCTCCATGCGAATTTTCCAATAAGGAAAATCATCCCCCTCGAAGATAGGAGGAGGTCCATCCCGTGAGACATCTTGCTCTAAGCGGTTAGGCTTAAAAACATGAGCACGAGGCTCGATACCAATTGAAAGGATCAAGATGCCCAAGAGGGGGTGAATTGGGCTAATTCTAAATTTTCTTGCAATAATCAAATCCTACTGGATAGCCCAATTAACCCCTTGTGCCTAGAAAAGTGTTTATGTCAAACTAATGCACAACAACCTCGCAACCTATGTTCCAAACTTACTCTAGCAAGCAATTCTATGGATGTGAAACAAGTATTGAATTGCTCAAAGTAAATACTCAAAGTAAGTGCTCAAAGTAAATAGAGAGAAAAGGAAGCGATGTTTTGCGAGGTATCGGAGAGTCGCCACTCCCCACTAGTCCTCGTTGGAGCACCCATGCAAGGGTGTAGCTCCCCTTGATCCGCGCAAGGATCAAGTGCTCTCTGAGTTGATTCTTGACACTCCGTCGCGGCGAATCACCCAAAACCGCTCACAACTTGAGTTGGGTCACCCACAAGCTCAGCCGGGTGATCACCAAGCTCCCAATCACCACCAAGCCGTCTAGGTGATGGCGATCACCAAGAGTAACAAGCCACGAACTCTCACTTGACCACGCGAAGCCTAATGAGAAGATGGATGCACACTTGTCTACTCTTGATTCACTAATGAGGTTTCACTCTTGGATTCTCAAATCACAAACACCTCACTAGGACCTTGCTCTTCTTGGCACTCACAAAGCGTGTTTCTCATTTGTTGGAATGAGCAAAAGTCACTCCACACACGAGTGGAGCTTCTATTTATAAAGCGACTGAAAAAGCGAACCGTTATGAGCTTGCGGGATGACCGGACGCTCCGATCATATTGACCAGACGCTCCGGTCAGTTCAACCCGCGCAACAGTTTCCAAGTGATGACCGGACGCTGACAGGGTCCGGTCAGCACTGACCGAACGCGTCCGGTCGATCTTGGATGCTTCTTTATAAACGACCGGACGCTGGATACTCGAGGTCCGGTCACCACTTAACCGGGACGCGTCCGGTCACACTTTCTCAAATCTGGACCCTTCTTTGAGTCGGCCGGACGCTGCGGCCTTGACGTCCGGGTCACCTGACTTCTCCAGCGTCCGGTCCTCCAGACTTGTTCTCCACAGTCAAATGAACTGGCCGGACCTGCGGCCCGGCGTCCGTCGCATGCCGGAGCCGTCGTCCGGTCGATGATTTGACCCTCCATTCACTTCAACTCTCGATCATATGTGAATGAAGTTAGCTCCAAAGGATCTTAGGCATTCATAGGAGCTACCTAGGGCTA
This sequence comes from Miscanthus lutarioriparius, assembly GCA_904845875.1. Lineage (NCBI taxonomy): Eukaryota > Viridiplantae > Streptophyta > Magnoliopsida > Poales > Poaceae > Miscanthus > Miscanthus lutarioriparius. Next base: position 68,276 of record CAJGYO010000615.1, on the reverse strand, counting down.
GTTTTAACAAGTGTGCACCACACCTAACTCACTAGACTCAACTAGGTCAAGCTACCCGTTCATACCCCCCTTCATAGTAATGCGGCCAAAGGAAAAACAAAGTCCTAAACTACTCTAAGTGTCTCTCCAACTTCAATTGACACTTAGAACTAGTTATCCTTAACCTTGTCGTCCATCCTTTGAAAACCAAAATGATTTCCATCGTGAGGGGCATGACAACCTCAATTGCCCAATCGATCTCCATTACCATGACCTAACTTAATTGCCTCTGCAAAAAACATACGTTAGTCATAGTAATCTTGTATTGACATTAATCACCGAAATCCACTTAGGGGCTGCTTTGGCCCAGTGGTCTTCTCTCGAGGTTTCGCTCCTTCTCCGATGGTTTGAGCCTGTTTGGGTTGACGTGGGCAGGCCTTCCTTGCTGTGGGCTTCTCCTTGAAGTCCGTGTAAGTGGGCTTTTGATCTTTTCTTTATTTCTTCACCGGTTTTGGCCTGGCCCACCTTTGCCTCCTGCAAGATAACTAGGTGCAAATACATGTGGAAATATATTAATAATAACAACATATATGTATAAGTAGTATTAGTTTCCTCTCTTTTGATACTTAGTTGGCGGTATAAATATTCACTTAATTATCGCCAACAAGATCCCCTAAAGCTTACCCTTTGCTCGTCCCCGAGCAAGAAATAAGACTTTTGGTTGTTGATCGAGTTGCTACAATGCCGATTATACTTCACATGCCCCAGTTTGGAACAAAACATTCTACCTTAATTCGAATAAGTTGGCTCTTCATCCAATCCCTTTACTCACGAACCTGTGGTGCTTGTAGCTTTTCTCCAAGTCATAAAGCAATTATAAGTCAGAGAGGTTATAGAATAGCTAATCATCCATTCTTCGATTAACTTTAGATCCGGAGGTTTTGAAAGTTTTGAAAACAAATACAAGTTCCTCGAATGATACTCTCGAGTCGCTCAACGTGTATCATCCTTACCAAAGGCATTTTGAGTAGCCTTCTATTTCACCCTACTGCTAAATGGCTTATATGGAGCTTAGGTAGGTATGAAGGAATTGCATACTTGCATCACATAATATTGCTAAGTCAAAAACCGGATCCTAGGAGATGCAAGTCATACATTTAGATCAAGAAGTGCATGTGTGGGGAAATGTATGGTATATAAAGAACTCCTTTATTGGAATGATCTCTTCCCTCTAACATGGAATTTGAGACAGGGCTATCATTATTTTTTTTTCTTTTTCTTTTTTTTGTAATGAGCTTGCATTTGCTCATTATCACCTAATTCTACATCGGGTGCACATGCACCCATTTTTTCAATACTTTTTTTCTTTTTTTTATATATTTTTTAGAACTTTTGCATAGCCCATATCTCACTAAAATTTGAATCTAGAGAGAGAGATCAAAATTTGGAATGCGGAGTCTTTTTATTTGGTGGAAATGAAAGGCATGTCTTCGCATGACTCTCATTGTAAGAGTCAGCATAGTTTCGATAACTCTCAGTGTGAGAGTTATGAAATATCTGGAGTGTACATGAATCTTGATCATAGAATGCATGAAAAGAATCTCAACTAGGGTCACAACAATTTGACAAAACTTAATATGATAACAAGCAGCGTATGTAGAAAGCTTTGCAATGAGGCATAAAATCATATGGCTTTGGTAGGACATAACATCATTGAGGAACTTGATATTTTTATTATTTTGAAAATGAAAACTCCGGATGTCAAGTCTCTCTTCGAATAAATTCATAGCAAATTCTATTGTACCAATCTTAACTCATAACAACTTAGACAAAGATCAAGCATATGCAACCACTAAGTTTCTAAGCTTAGTACGGATTAATAGCCATCAAACTCAAATCTTGGAGAATGTAATGCAAAGAAAATAACTAGGGACAAGTGAAATATAAAACAGAGCAATTGTTCATCATTTCAACCTGAGAGAGACTAACGCATACTTCTACACATATGTATTGCAAAATAAAGCTTTTTATATATGCACAATAAAGATAAACAAGATTCCAATGCATGATACGAGTTACCGCATTTGTGGGGGTCCTCCCCCAAGCTTAGCTTGATGTATGAGGTTTGTGAGGGAGACACCCTTGAGACTACCCAAAGGCTCTCAGTTGTTCGTGTTGTTGTGCGGTAAGTTGTCCACGGCATCGTCCTTGTATCGGACTTGGTGTCGCCAGTCATGAATAAATCTCCGTTTCGAACTCATCTTAAATACTTACCCTTGTGAGTTTGACCATATCCTGCAAGGGTTAGTTCATAGAGATATCCGATTTCTATACCAATAATTTTTAGTTCAATGATCAAACTTAAACACAAAGTCAAATTTGATCAAGGTAGGCTAATTAACCTAAGCACCATGCTTAATTTAAAAAGCCTATGAAAGTATGATTATCACATCCAACTTCAAACTAAACACCATGCTTAATTTGTCGGATACGTAATCGATACAATCAAACCAAAGCATCCTAGTATAGAGATAGGAAGCATGAAAGAATTACAAGATTCGTTTTTACAGAGGTAGAAATAATGCATGAAGGACTGGCGATTTTTTTTATATATATGAGAGGTAACAAAAGGTTTGAGAGTGGAAATGTACATGTTACCTCGTGAGTGGGGGTGCATCCCCCAAGCTGGCTTGAAACCCATGGTTCAAGTTGTAGAGCTTTTGTAGCTTCCGATGGGCCATCATGTAGCCGCTTGATCAATGTTTCTTCTCCAGGTGATGAAGGTCAACGCGCTTGATCAATGTTTCTTCTCCAGGTGATGAAGGTCAACGCTCTTGTTCATGGAGAAAGAACATCGTGACACCCACCCTTGGTAGTTGGGGCGGTTGTTGCTGTTCCACCCTAGGCCTTTTCGTGGATGGTACCCCTTCTTGAGGAAGAAGTTGGTGTGTTCATGATTCTTAGGGCTGTCATTCCTTGAATGGCCGGTGTACCACAGACGTCACATGTCATGTGTGAGTCTATGGTGTTTGATAGTGTTGTACAAGGTTTCCTTCTCGTCGGCGTGTTTTTCCAGATGCTTCATGAGGAAGGGAGCCTCGGTGGACAGCATATCGGCTTCCTTGAATGTGTGTGTATTCTTCATTAGTGGCAGCATCCAAGTGAGCTCTTTAGTTCTAGTTGGCGCAGCGGCTGACATTGACGTGGTACAGCGCTGGTGAATGCAAGCCCTGGTAGCTGTAATTTTGCTTGAGTCATTGGCTGCCACCGCTTGTAGCGTCAACTTGATTTCATCGTTGTCCATGAACTGCTTGACAATGAACTTTTCCTTCTTGATGTAGGTTCGATCATTACTGAACCATTGATGTTGGATGAGGAGTCGTGGACTATTCCATCCCTTCTTGGGCGCGAGTGTGAGCGCCACGAGGCCTGCAGCTAGAGCGAGGGCAGGCACTTGGACGAGGAACACGATGGTTTGGATGGTTCCTCTTAAAACCAGATCTATAGTTTGGTCTGGACTAATTTGCTGGTTCCTAGAGACCAATCCATAATCAGGCCTTCTTGTGGTCTTAGTAAGTTGGATCTCTTGTGATTTCCAGTGCCATGACGTAATCATTCGGTGCGGATGTTGAAGGTCTTGACTTGGTGGCAATGGTCATCAATTTCACAGTGTCCTCTCATGGAGAGAGAACATTGTGACCTTGACACTGGAGATCATCCACTTGGGTCAGATGTGGCTTCTTGCAGCACATGTACCTTTCTTCATGTGCACTTGCCCAGTCGGTTCTTTCAGTCAGGTGCAGTTGTGGAGGTTGATCCAAACCAAGATGGTACCGGAGTGTACACTCTGGTACCGACTCAGTCAGAGTCCACCTTCCTTGGGATACCAGTTGCATGACTGACTGGGGGTGCATTTTCTGTTTGAGGTAGATCATCCGGGACCGAATGATTTTGACCTTAGCTCTATCTCTTTGTTTGACCTGTCAAAAACATTACTCCTGCAAGCATCTTCTTTTGATACAAGGTTAACGGTTAACTCCCGGCAAATATACAAATGAAGTTCCAGGTTAGGTAACTGGAATTCATTTGCACATCCGGGGGAGATAGTGTTAAGTTCACCGGCAGCATTTATTTTAGGTGTATACCCTTGCATGAGAATTTTCAATAAAGATGTATCAAGGGGTATTAAAGATAAACAATCAGTTTGGCCCTTAATTACATTAATCAAATTTGCAATTCAAACATCAAGGGAAGTGCATGTGGCTGAACCGGATGTTCTAAGAAATTTGTTAACCATTGTGAAAGCATTTCAATGACAGGAGCAATTTTGAGTTTATGCGTTATGCTCAACAGGAGTTTAAGACCATTCTAACATCGTTTCTTGGGAATTAGGTCATGGCAGTCAAAACAATGTATGAACCTCAACGCATGATGGTGAATCTCATTGTTCTATGGTTATGACTTTCCAACTTAAATTGACAAGAAATTTCTCCCCAAATTTTATGACAATAAAGATCTCAAAGGGAGAAATCTAAGTCAAACAAGCATCTTGATGGAAATTAAGATGAACACTAAATTCATTTCCAAATTCGTGCCACATAAGAGAGAAGTCAAACCATTCTTAATTATTTTCAATGAGCACAGAAACGGAATCAAGAACAGGTGAGAACTTCCTTCCCAGATGGGAAAAGTATTCTCTCAATCCCTGATTGAATGTTTGAAACTCACCATTCATATCTGTCGCGGAGAGTGGGTTCGGATCATATATCAGCTTCTGACCAAAGGTTCGATTGTTGAAGACTTTGTTTGCTCTTGAATCTTCGGTCTCCCTCCAAGTTGAGGTAGATTGGTCTTGTTTGTTTGGTGTTGCTTTTCGTGCACCAGCCTTCCGGCGTGTTGAAGCATGGTGGACCTTTCCATGGCTGTGGCCTGAACTAAGTCCCATGGCTTCCTTGAACACGTCGGAAATTTGCTTCTCAATCCTGTTCATGGTGGCAATGAAAACAACACAAGACAAACGACGAACACTCGAGATCGGGTTATATTAGTCAAAAACAAAATGACGATCTCGAGCACCTTCTTTATGATCTTTGAGAATCAAGGTTGTGCAAGTTTTAGCTCTCCTTTTTTTTCAAACTCTGTGGAAAGTGTGGATAATGAAGTTTGTGAACAAGACAAAATTTATGAGAGAGAACTAGGTCTTGTTCCAATTTTATTTTCCAACAAAGTTGCACTTATATATATATATATATTTTTTTTTTGTGTGTTTTTTTTTTTAAAAAAAAGAAAAACTGGTGCTAGAGAGATTTAGCAATGCAAGAATGCAATTGCAAAAATTTAAATATGCCAATGCAAAGAGAATGCATGCATGATATTTTATAGATTTTGAAAATTTTAAAATATGCATTTTGGAAACAAATATGAGATAACTACCGATTTACCTTCGGCAACGGCTCACCATTTAAAGTCTGTGCGCGGGACTTTGATTGCTCTTGTGCTTATTCCTGCATGGTTAGGATACAGTAGACCACGAGTAGATTTACCACCTCTCGTGATCACCAGGGTTGCAAATATAATTTTTTTTTCTTCTTAGATAATTTTTTTTTTGAAACAGGAAAAGCAACAAGTAGGCAATCAGATTTTTTTTTATATGCATATTTTTTTCTTTTTTAAACACTATCATGTTCTCATCCACGAAAGAAGAGAACAACCATAGGCACCTTGTATGAACAATATCTACTATACAAACATATTATCATGAACATGTTCTAAAAGATTCTTCTATTCCTAATGCCTTCCCCGACAACGGCTCCAGAAATGCTTGTTGACGTTTCTTAACATCATCACTAGAATTGCTCATAGCAACGCCACTAAGAAACGTGATATATCAAATTAAGTCCGCAAGCGCACAGATATATCGATGTAGCATTTCACCCGTGAGTATTCAAGGGTTGTCATTTATATTTTCCCAAAGGAAGGCATAGGAATAAAATACTCTAACATACACATGAACAAGATAACATACTATATAATAGACCAAAGTTCATAACAAGGATCAGGATAAGTATTTGGATAGTGTGACACACACATAAGCCAAGATCAAGAGAAAAGAATAAAAGGATAAAGACATAGGAGTAGGTAAATAAATATCCTTATGCTAATATGCTAAGATCAGATGATGATCATACATGCACACGATTGTGTCTAGGTCCATAGCTACATTACTTCGGGCACCGGTTCACACTAGGTCTGCCTAGTGATGCCGGCCATTACTCTACGCCGAACCCGAACGTGGAGGAGTACGAAGGACGGATAGGGCTGTCACCACCTACCGCCTACCTCACTACCGTGGGGCACGAGGCAAACGAAGGTTACCTCTAGTCTAGACACCATGTCTACACTATTGATTACTACTCTAGCGTTGATCAGGGTTTCCCCTCTACTAGAGCATCTGCTACAAGAACGGACGACGAACCCGCAATATAAATTAGATCAAAACATCACCATATACATGAATGATATAAGCATTGCTCTCATTGCTAGAAGAACACATGAACGACGAACACATGATCTAGAAACATATGAACGAAGAACATATGAACTACTAACATAAGAACGAAGAACATATGAACTAGAGCATATGAACGATGAACACGAAGAACATGAACAAGAACATATGAATTAGATCATAATTCTATTCTCTAGATCAAAGCATATGAACAATGATAGAATGAGAACAAGAACATAACAAGAACAATGGTATTGTTCATACTTATGATCTTACCATGACAAGTTCTACATGGAGCACTTATTCTACTCCTACAACTACATGGTACAAGAGGAAATGGGAGAGAGGCCAAATGTGTGATGTGTTCTGCTGAGGGGGGTGTGCCTCTTATTTATAGGTGGAGAGGGGGCAAGGTTCATTGAACTTGGACATATCCTCTCCTTTATTGAGCCATTGAATGTCCAGGCGCTCAGCTTTTCCTTGGCGGCGACGAAACCAGGTGAACCGCCATCAGGAAGCTTCTGGAGGACGGCAGGCGAAGGCGGGGCTCCAGCAGCGCCAGAACTGGGGCGGCCGGTCCATGGGCTGCCAGCCCACCACTGGGCCCATTTCAGCCTAGCTTTGGCCCAGGGTCTTCTCTCGAGGTTTCCTTCCCTTCTCCGATGGTTTGAGCCTGTTTGGGTTGACCTGGGCAGGCCTTCCTTGTTGTGGGCTTCTCCTTGAAGTCCAGGTAAGTGGGCTTTTGATCTTTTCTTTATTTCTTTACCTGGTTTTGGCCCAGTTCCACCTTTGCCTCCTACAAGATAACTAGGTATAAGTAGTATTAGTTTCCTCTCTTTTGATACTTAGTTGGCGGTATAAATATTCACTTATTTATCGCCAACACAAAGTTTATAGAAACGAGACACGCTGTCTTCCTAGAGGATGAGATGATGAGGGGGAGCGTGGCAGTTCGAGAGATTGATCTTGAGGAGAAGCGGGTTTGTGTACCCACTCCGATGATTCTAGAACCAGTCTTCTCATTGCCTGCTGTTGCTACACCGACAGTGCAAGACACTGTGGTGCAAGCACCTGTTGTTATTCCTCCTGTGGTAACAAGAGATAATGATGTGGACCCTGTTCCTCAGGATCCTATAGAGCCTGTTTTTCAGGATCAAACAGAAGATGTTGCCACACACGAGGGGGAGCAACAGCAGCCTCAAACAGATGATGTGCCAAATGAGGAGGCCCCTAGAAGGTCTCAAAGAGTCAGAAGATCAGCTATTCCTGCTGACTATAAAGTTTATAACACAGAAGAGTTTCACATGGAGGGTGATCCCACCTCATATGAAGAGGCCATGAAAAGTGCTCACTTATCGAAGTGGCTTGCAGCCATGGAAGATGAAATGAGATCAATGAGTGCCAACCGTGTTTGGGACTTAGAGGAAATTCCTAAAGGAGCCAAAACAGTAGGCTGTAAATGGGTCTACAAAATCAAATATGACTCCGGAGGGAATATAGAAAAGTATAAAGCACGCCTTGTGGCAAAAGGTTTTACACAAAGAAAAGGGGTTGATTACAAAGAGACATTTTCTCCAGTCTCTTGTAAGGATTCTTTTAGAATCATAATGGCGCTAGTGGCACATTACAACTTAGAGTTGCATCAGATGGATGTAAAGACTGCATTTCTCAATGGAGATTTGGAGGAGAAAGTTTACATGGCAAAACCAAAGGGTTTTGTCATGAAAGGAAAAGAGAGAATGGGATGTCGTTTAAAGAAATCCATTTATGGTTTGAAATAGGCATCAAGACAGTGGAACTTAAAGTTTGATAGTACAATAAGACCGTTTGGGTTTGAACAGAATGTTGAGGACAGTTGCGTTTATTCAAAGTTCAAGAACGGAAAGTATATCTTCCTAATCGTGTATGTGGATGATATCCTACTTGCTTGTAGTGACGTCAGTCTGCTACTGGAGACAAAGAAGTTCTTGTCCTCAAATTTTGATATGAAAGATCTCGGTGAAGCTTCCTTTGTTCTAGGGATTAAGATTCATCGAGACAGGCATAAAGGGGTATTAGGACTATCGCAAGAGGCATACATAGAAAAAGTTCTAAAGAAATTCTGTATGCACAAATGTAAACCCTCGCCTGCCCCTATTGTCAAGGGCGATAGATATGGGGAATTTTAGTGCCCCAAGAGTCAATATGAGATTGATGAAATGAAAGCGGTACCGTATGCTTCAGCTATTGGAAGCTTGCAATATGCACAAGTGTGCACGCGCCCTGACTTAGTGTTTGTCACCGGGTTGCTTGGTAGATTTAAAAGTAATCCAGGAATAGAACACTGGAAATTAGTAAAGAAAGTCTTGCGATATTTGCAAGGCACGAAAGGCCTCATGCTTATGTACAGAAAGTCAGATGCCCTAGAGATAGTGGGGTATTCAGATTCTGATTATGCGGGACATGAAAGAAAGTCCACATCAGGGTATGTGTTCGTTCTCGCAGGAGGAGCAATTTCATGAAAAAGCTCAAAACAAACCGTCAGTACATCGTCCACAATGTATGCCGAGTTTGTAGCATGTTTTGAGGCCTCGGGGCAGGTGAACTGGTTAAAGAAGTTCATACCCGGTTTGAGAGTGGTAGACAGCATTGAAAGGCCACTCAGGTTGTACTGCGATAATAAACCCGCAGTAGAGTATACTCACAACAATAGGTCAAGTGATGCTGCCAAACGCATTGACATAAAGTATTATGTTGTGAAGGATAAAGTCCGGGATCGTGTAATATTGCTAGAGCACATAAGTACTACAAATATGTTAGCGGATCCGCTTACAAAAGGCTTACCACCCACCGTGTTCAGAGAACACGTAGCCGGCATGGGTTTAAGGGAAAGCCTGTGACTCCTGGACTATCAAGGGCCCAAAAGTTAAAGTATCTGTTTCAGAACAGAGACGTGTGTTGTAGCTGTTGAGTCTATCGGCATGGTGACCGTGATGTTGAAACATGCTCTGTGCACTATTTGTGATGGAATGAGAAAAATACAAAGTTTAACAGATAAAGTATAAGGTGAGATCAAGGGGGAGAATGTTAGATTGATCTCTCAACCAACAGGCCCAACAACCTATTGGGCCTTGATCCCGCGCCCTGATCGGGGGCGCCCAACCCATACATGGTTGGTGGGCCCCCGTCGCACTGCGCTATAAAGAAAGGTGGGGGCCGGCGGCTCTCGGTACGAGGTTCCTCGGAGCCGTACACCCCACCGACAAAACCCTAACACCGATCTACAGAGGGTGCGCAGCAAGCGGCGGGAAGCACCTCCGACACGTCGCCGGCGTCTCCGTCACTGGCGCCACTCCACTGCCACTTCGCCGAGACGACACTGCCTCACCGGTGCCCCTACTCCGACCGTCGCTGCCCGTGCGCAGATCGTCATCAACGAACCTGCGATGGCCAACCCCAGTTCCTCCTCCACGCCGACCTCCATCGATGGTCTGTGCATCTACCTCTCTCCCTCTCGGTGTAGTGTAGTTGGACGATTACTCTATAGGATGATATGCTGTTCACCATGATTCCAAAGTTTTCCCCACTGGATTCACACCTAGACCTTAGATCGGTTTTAACAGTACCTTCCTGATCCATGAGCTAAAAGCCACTGGTTATGAAATTTGTGCTTTTGGACCGGCGCGAGATAAGGATGGCTCTTGCTATTTACTCCATCGTACAACCACGCAGACAAGAGGAGCTGGAGGAGCTCCTGAGTCCTGATCCTGGAGCCGCGCCATGGCACCAATGACTGTGAGGGGCTCGGAGCCGTTTGCCCGTATCCCTTCTATGTTCTGTAAGCACCAAAAGCTCTCCCATTCTCAACTCTTCATTTTTTGCAGCCTCTACATCTCTCCCAGCCCCAACTACTCCAGAAAACAGAACGTTCCGGGTGCCCACGCCGCGCGCCCAGGCTAAATAAGTCGCATCGTCGGTGGCAGTCCGTCAGTGTGATGTTGCTAGTTACAGCAGGGCTGTTCTTAGGGACATTGTTGCCCATTGATTCCTGTCCTATCAAATCAACACTATTCTGCGTAGTCTATTCACTAGCTCTCCCTCTCCCACAATTATAGTCGTTACTTATATTTATAAATGTCTCAAAAAATTGAACCTCTTATCATAATGGTAGTCCATTTATAGCTCGGAACTGATAATTCATTATATGGTGACTCATGAAGATAGTGAATGGTCGCTAGTTAAAAACAAATTTAGAGCCTAGAATTTTCAGTTTTTAGAGGCGGACAGGACAACTACACCTGTCAAATTGTGTTAATTATTAATGGCCTATATGCAAAGGCGGTCGTCATATCATCCTCTATAAATTGATTAATAGAGATGGGCATTTTCAATGGCTCATCTCCATTGAAGTCATTTACACAGGTGGGAGAGTTAACATGTACATCTCATGTAATAATTTTCAGGAAACCAAAAAAACAGCCCAAAAAATTAAATTATAGCAAAATTGTTTATTTTAAATCTGGAATATGCACAAGTCACATGATTTTTTGCATGGAATACGTTTTTGCACGCCTCAAGGTTTATAGGCGCACTAGTGACAGGTAATAGGACACTAACATTTTTATGTATTAACTTAACATTAATTAAACTTGTAACAAATATTTTGGCACCAACACAATTATGTATGAAAAAAGTTTAAAGTCTAAATTTTTGGATCTCATCAAGCAATAGAAATTTCTGAGGTATTTTGAAAATAGCTAAAAATTTGAATATCAAAATTTGATAATTTAAAACTATTGGCTTATGTGGGATCCAAGATGGCGACTGTTATGGTCGGCAACATTTACCAAAGGAGGAAAAGAAGTCATGACTAGGAGAGAAGGCCCAACACAGGGAGGTTGGGGCGCAAAGCGCCAAGAGCGCGGTGACCGCCAGAGCGAGCGCGCTAGGCGCTCCTTATAGTTTCAGGCATAGTTCAGGTTTCAGTTTGTTAGCCCCTAGCTTATTGCTAGAGTTTGTTTGGAGAATTTGTTAGAGGTAAACACTTTATATGTTCCAAACACTTGGCTTAATAGATTCAAGCTAGAGATTAATCTAATCTCTCAGCTATTAGGAGCGCTGTCTGTTGTCTCTCTGTGATACTGTTCACCGTCAGCTAGTTGTCGCCGAGTCTGAGCTAAGGCGCCGAGCACGTCACTGCCTGTTCGCCGCCGAGGATTCAAGCCCCGGCCTGGCATCAATCACTCCTACGCCCTACCCTCCTGCCCAAACAGAGACTCCTCGGCAATTTTGGCGGACCTCTGTTGTGATCCCTCACCGTGATTCTCTCGGCAGGTTTGGTTTTAGACCTTTCCTTCCTCTCCCCCCTACCTCCTTGCATGGATCTTCCCGTTGATTCGGTGACCAAGCCGGATTTCTCCCATAGTAAAAAGTTTCATAAGGAAATTATTCAACCTTTTAGATCCTCATCACAGGAAGAATGTGCGTGCTGACGAGGTAATCAAGCAATATGAACGCTTTGGATTGTACTGTGAAATTGCTATCACTACGGGATACTGATTAATTACCGAGTGTGATAAACACTCGGCAAATATGGAGAAACACTCGGTAAATTTTTTACCGAGTGCCACACTCGGTAAACATGACTCGGTAAACAACGACTCGGTAAAGTTAGTTTACCGAGTGTCAACTAACGGGCACTTTCGGAGAATAAATATTACCGAGTGCTACGCCGCACTTTCGATAAACAACTACGACGTGACGGTCGTCGTCCGGTCCCCAAGCTCATTGTTAGCGGCGTCGTTTACCAGTGTTAGACATAGCACTCGGTAAACAGATAACCATTTTCATGATTAAAACAATTCCGCAAATATTTTTCCTAATATAGTTTACCGAGTGTACCGGTAACACTTTCGGTAAACATGTAACTTCGTTAACCGAGTGTTCCACTCGGTAAAAATGGCACATATATCCGAGTGGGGTCGTGGCACTTTCGGTAAAAATGGCACCACTCGGCAAAATTAATGAATCGAAACAATTTGGTTCTGTTCTCTGCTTTTACCGAGGGTAACACTCGGTAAAACATGACCATTACCGAGTGTAACACTCGCAAAATTTGTCCACGATATTTTTTTTTTTTGTTTCAAAGCATATCCAGCCACAATTAACAACAATTATATCGAGAATATCACAGCTACCAATGAGATAGACATTATATATCACATATATGTCCACAAATGTCACATCCACTCATTATAACCAACATATAGCTACAACAAATGTCACAAGCACAATGCAAAGTCCACAAACACCATCAACATGTCCAAAGTCCACAAAGTTCAACCCACTTCTAAGTTCAACATACAAACAAGTGAAACATGGTCCTGTCATGGTCGGAGCCCTACCGAGAAACGGAGACAAGTCCAAGTCTTGATCGTTGTTCGATCCAGCTGTAGAAGGTCCCTGGAATGAGGGAGCAAAAGAAAATAAACATATTTGTCAACTAATCAAAGGCTCCATGTACACACTCATATTAGCCCCCGGGTGTCCTGGAATTATAAGTGAGAAGAAAATATTTTGCCGTTGAAAGGCGACGCCAGGTGGGAGGTTGAGAGGGATGACGAATACGGGCCAACATGTGTATGGTGAAGAACCCATTCCATAAGGATTGAACCCATCAGTTGCCAGTGCAATGCGTACATTACGAGCCTCATCAGCTTTGTCGGTATGCTTCCGATCGAAGCTTTTCCATGATTCACCATCGGACGGATGTATCATCTTGTCAGTGTATCGGCGTCCAGTTTTGTGCCACGTCATCTGTTTTGCGGATTCCTCGCTCATGAAAAGCCGTTGGATCCTCGGTATGAAAGGAAGGTACCTCGTGATCTTTGCGCCGAAACTTTTGTTTGCGCTCTTCCGACCATCACCAGATTCTAACTCAATGTACCTAGATGCCTTACACTTCGGACAATACTTATCGTCAAAGATGTTCTCCCCTCGAATAAGATGCATCCGTTCGGACAAGCATGTATCTCGCTCATCGACATCTTGAGTGCACGGCGGATTTTATTTGACTCATATGTGTTCTTTGGCGTAACGTGATCATCCGGAAGTAGGGTGCCAACTCATCGCAACAGCTTGATCGAAGGATTCTCTACTCCAACTTAAACCGGGGACTTCACACCATTAGACGTGCAATGGCATCCAGTTTAGAAACATTGGTGCGCCCGTGAAGGGGTTGTTGTGCCGCATCCAACATGGCGTAAAACGCCTTTGCAGTTTGCTCTGGCTCCTGCTCTGCACTTCCTTCATCGAAAGCCATGTCATGGTCATTTAACATTTCTGCCACCCCGGCTTCAGAATCAAACTCCTCGATCCGTTGTCTCACGACCTCTTCTCTCGCACGATGGCGTTCACCATGCATGGTCCACCGGGTATAGTTCTCTACAAATCCATTGTTGACAAGATCTTTACTCATCTCCTCATATGTTTTCATTGCCTTGTTCTTACACTTCCTACAGGGACACCAGGCATGTCGCCGTCCGTTTGCAAATGCCTTCGTCATGAAATCATTGGCCTTCTCAATCCATTCATTTGTGTATTGACCCCTCTTCTGATAGCCCGTGTACATCCACTGACGGTCATCCATCCTAACATATAGACGATATTGCAGTTTAGAGCAATAAAACTGGAAATAAGATCAATTCCTCCAGTAAAAATAAGAATACAACATCAACAGAGGATGTGGATTCCTGCAATATTGTGCAGATGTCAACTTTGCGAGGAAAACAAAAGCCAGTCCAAATTCCTTTTGCAAATTGAAGTACTTACAATTTGTAGATCTATCAGGAAATCTACTGCAAGGTCCATTTCCTAATTGCTGGGACAGTTCAGAAGAAGGGAACACATCTACCAGTAATGGGTCTTCAAGTTCCAACCCAAGCTTGCCGATGATTTCAGAAATCTTTATGCTCAACTTATATGACAACAGTCTTTCAGGACCATTCCCTCTTTTTCTCCAAAAATGCCAGCGCCTAATATTTCTTGATCTTGCATTTAATCAGTTTTCTGGGAGCTTACCGACATGGATAGGAGAGAAATTGTCGTCCTTAGCATTTCTGAGGTTACGTTCAAATATGTTCACTGGTGACATCCCTTTCGAGCTTAGCAAGATGAAAGATCTTCAGTTTTTAGACCTAGCTTCTAACAATTTCTCAGGGATGATCCCCACGTCACTTGTGAATTTGGAGGCCATGTCCCACATTCCTGCTGGCAATGGCTCACTTTCAGATGTCGTCTACTATGGATTGTCACTTTCAAATGTTGTCGTCTACTATGGATTGTCATTTTCTGGAGGGATGAGATTTGGGCCTAATGAGTTCATTCACATGAGCACGTTGTACAATGATAGTTTATCAGTTGTCACTAAAGGGCAGCAACTTGAATTTACAACTGGAATCAGGTTTATGGTAAATTTGGATCTGTCTTGCAACAGCTTAACAGGGCATATTCCTGAAGAAATTAGTGCACTTACTGCACTGACAAGCTTAAACCTTTCTTGGAATGATCTAAGCGGGACAATCCCAATGAATATCGGTGCCTTACAGTCGCTGGAATCTTTGGATCTATCACGTAATGGGCTTTCTGGAGAAATCCCTAAGAGCGTATCATCTCTAAGCGCACTCAGCCACTTGAATTTGTCTTACAACAATTTGTCAGGACAAATACCGTCTGGGAATCAGCTACAGGTGCTTGATAACCAGGCATCCATATACATTGAAACCCCGGTCTTTGTGGTCCACCTCTCTCAAGAAATTTTCCTATAGTTCCAATCCTCTAAAATTTCCCCACCTGTCCTTTGTTTTGATCAAATCAGGCCTTAGTGGTGAACATATATCAGTTGTGTCATGTAGTTGTAAACAAAGGTTCCTTACATTCAGGTTGAACAAATCATGACCTACTTAGAAAAAAGGACACTCAATCAAATGAAAAGCATCACAGCGCCATGATGTTTGCAGCCATCTACTAATACTAGTTGCATCACGGCGCCACCAGACGGAGGGGAGAGGTGGGCAGGCAGGCAGGTACCAAGCGTCGACGGGGAGCAGGCAGGGTCCCTTGTCGCCACCGGTGCGGGCGGGAGCACGACGGAAGGGGAGGCCGCGGTCGGGGAGGAGAGAGTGCTCGCCGTCGCCGCTGCTGCTGGGGGCCCACCCCACCCCACCTCATGGGAACAGGGAGCGAAGGAGGGAGCACGGGGCGGCGTCGGCGGAGGGGATCGTCGTCCAAGTCGCCGGGTGCCACTGCCTGTCTCTCTCTCGTCTCTCTCTCTCTCTCCGTCTCTCCAAGTGGCGGCGGCGGCTGTGGGGACCGCCTGGGTGGCGGCGGTGGTGGAGGGAGGAGGCGGCCATGGCGGTGGGGAGGCGTGTGCGGTGTGTGTGTGAAAGTAGGAAACGATTTGAGGGAGAAACGGCTTGTTCATCAATGCTTACATTTGAGTGCCTAGATGTACGACACTCGGTAAACTCAAGCACCGCAGCCCTGGTACATGTTTACCGAGTGCCCCGATCTACGGCACTCGGTAAACATAAGCATGGCAGGCAGGTGGGCCGTGGCTAACCTTTACCGAAAGTGTTTGAGGTCACACTTTCAAAAAGTATCCATTATTTCATGCAAAACAAAAAGAAAAATGCCAATTTAATCCTAAAATTCACCAAACTTTCACATGAACTATTTCATGTCATCTATTTACTATCTAAAAATTCCAAGTTCAAATCATAATGTTGAATTTCACTCTTAATAGAAATCCTACTCGTCATTTTGAATGTTTAGCGTCCCTTTGGGAGATGTACCGGTTGTTTAAATGATTTAATGTAAAAATACTTCCAAAACGTTATGAAATTTTTTCTATAACATAGATGTATGCTTCAATGTTAATTCTTCCAATCTTGTGATTTATCGAGTTCGATTTTAATTATTACAATTAAATTCACACGATATGTTCCTAATTTTCATAAAGAATGAAAATTTTGTGAAATATAGTAAATAAATCGAAATAAACACCATATTTTGGAATGGAGTACTAAATATCATATGTGGATAGAGGAAAAAGAATGAAGGGAAAAACAAGAAATTTGGTTGAATTTTACCGAGTGTTGGGAAAATACACTCGGTAAAAGATAGTGTTTACCGAGTGTATTGGCCCAACACTCGGTAAAAATTTCATGTTTGCCGAGTGTATGATCATAACACTCGGTAAACATGTCATGCCTTGACGCCGTTTGGGCACGGTTGCTATCCTAGGTGACGTGGCACGTCAATACCGAGTGACCGTTTTTACCGAGTGCACCCCTTCGGTAAACTTGTGGTTTTACCGAGTGTCTGAGTATACCGAGTGTGCTGACTCGGTAAAGCGGTTGACTACCGGGTGTTTATGTTTTCCGAGTGTTGGCACTCGGTAATCACTTTTTTCCGAGTGCCCCGACTTTTGACACTCGGTAATTGTCGGGGCACTCGGTGACTACACAGTCTCCGGTAGTGTATGAAACCTAACTTCTTCTTTCATTTGATGTTGTGCCTTAAAGAAAATTTAACCACATCAAATTCATATATGCCATATATACAAAATCTAAGCACCCCAAAATTTAACCACCAGTCTGATGAGTCTGACTTTTCCCATGAACAACACTTATCCCCACTGGTCTTCTGTTCCTGATTCATCCAATTCCTATGTACTCCGTCCATTCCTTTTTATAAGACGTTTGACTTTTTTGAATCCAAGTTTGAGTACTCGTCTTATTCAAAAAATTTGCACAAACATAGCTAAATTTAGGTTATTTTGAAGAACTTTTATTAATAGAGCAAGCCATGACAAAATAATTGATGTTTTGTATAAATTTTTGAATAAGACAAGTGGTCAAACTTGAGGCAAAAAAAGTCAAACGTCCTATAAAAAGAAATGGAGGGAGTAATTAAGGAGCTGCATCTAAACTCTCTGTTGGTGTGTGCCGGTCAATCACCTATCCCCACTGCTTGAGTTTGTGCTCCTTCTCGATCATCCAGCTTAGATATGTAAAGACGCTAGCAAATGTTAGGCATGTTGCTGTCTCACCTGCATAAATTACCATTATTTTCTATTTTGTAAGAAATTAGTTTTTAATCATATAGTACATCGAGGGATTGTTAAATATATGGGCTTTGCTACGGTTCGTTGTAGCCACACCTACCCTTTTTTATTATTATGGATCCTAATTAAATATTTGATCAAAAGAAAATATATTAATCAATTTTCTTTAATATTTTTATTGAAAATTTGGTTTGATGAAAAATAGTTGCTAGCTGAGCTACATGTAGTTTGCATAATTACCATTATTTTCTGTGTATTGTAAGCACCAAAGGCTCTCTTATTCAGTTACTCTTTTCTCCCAAGCTCCAGCTACATCTCTTTCAGCCCTTACTGCTGAGAAAAGAGCTGAACGTTTCGATCCCATCTGTGGTGCCCACGCCAGCCACCATTCATCAGCTAAATAAGTCGCATCGTAGAGTGTTGAATCATCGCTAAGGGCGTCCCAACAGCTTCCATTCATTGATCACCTAAATAAGTCGCATTGTAGAGTGTTGAATCATCGCTAAGGGCGTCCCAACAAGGTACTCCTAGCCAGCTATTTGATTACATGGAGGGCAAAGAACACTAAAATATTTCACTTTGGCGATGACTTCCTAGCTTAGCTCGCACGGTTCTCTATGAATCTACTCTCTTGGCCACCAGACCCACTCTCGTCCATGGAGCGTAGCTGGCAGTTCTTTTTCTTTTTTTATTCTGAATGAGCTAGCGACTTCAACTTGCTTGTTGAGGACACCCTAAAGGAGTAAGACATGCATGATGCAGCCCACCAATAGTTGTTGTTTTCGAGAAACTTGTTGCTATTATTGCCAACAAGAGGCTGTTGTGCGGCCGGCCTCAACCGTCACATTTGGTAGGATGTCAGACTTGTTTTTGGCTTACTTTTGTTTGTACCAGAAATTTCACTATTGTAGAGCTGATTCATAAAAAAAAGCTATTGTAGAGCCTAAAAGCTGGTCCAACTAGAGGCATGTGTTCCACATCTTCCTCCTCTAGTGGGACATGTATGCCATAGAAAAGTCGGCCTAGCATCCCATAAGAACATAGCCGGAGTCCTCTATTGATCTTAAATTTAGGACGTTTGAGTGCCATATGCCCCGTATCCTTGGAGAGGGGAGGGGGATTAGGGAAATTGAATCTTTGGTGATCCTCTTGATTGCAATTATAGCATCTCGGCTTAGCTTCATAGTTGTGAACCTCTCTATAACCTCCCCTTTCATCTCTAAATCCACTCACCATGTTGTAGGAGCGATTGAAATCCCCTCTGCCTTGATCTTGTAGTAGCTTGTTTCTCAAATGTTCCTTGTGGAACTTGATGCCATCCTCTTCATCCCAGCGATGCTTTTCAACCCTATCCCTATCTCTGTTTGCATAAGCTCTGTTGCCACCCCTATCACCGCGGCCACCACCCCATCCCTCCTGTCTACGATTATTCTAGTCCTATCTCCTATCTTGATTGAATCAATTCTCATCCTTTACACATCCCCCTTCCCTATCTTCCTTTCCCTTCTGAGCAAACTCCTGATTCCTTCCATCTCCGCCTCTACAATCCATGTGACTCACAGTCATCATCACCTCTGCAAAGGAACGAGAGTTAGTGAGCTTTACTTCTGCCCTATAGATCTTCTTGGCAGTGGCCCCAAATCTGCAAAACTCCTCCCTAGTCGCCGGCCAGCCCTCCATCGCCGCCTCTAAAACCCTAGTGCGGGGAACCTAGAGCCATCTCAAACGAGCATAAGAAGTGGAGGTGGCATGTACGAATGAGTAAAGAGGTCCTAGATAGAGATACAAGTATCCTCTTTCTCGTGGGCCGGCCCATCAACACTTGGTCCAATAGTTGCACAGTGCAACTTAGGGTTCTTCATCCTCCTGCCACCAATGACCTCTGCATCAAGCTCCTCCAATGGCGGATTATGTGACTCCTTCTCTGCCACATCCCCTCAAGTGCTGCCTGCCTGGCTATAAGGCCTTGACCGACGCGCCAAGGTCACGATACTAGGAGTCCTCCTTTACCATTTCCCCACTGGAAGCTTCGCCCTCATCAGAACCGATCTCTGCCGTCTTGATTCGTCCAAAATTGAAAATGGACCTCCAAATTTCGTCAGCCTGACTCTTCTTCTTCTCCTCATCGTCCCATTCTGAATAGTACCTTGACCATCTTATACTCTGATCTGAACCGCCTCTCCTTCCAAAACCCCCCATCGTGCCGCCATGGACTTCCGCACCCCTCTCCCTCCCCCCCCCCCCCGGCATGATGCTGTCCTCCCTTGAAGGCCATCATAAGTCGTCGTGATGTCATCTGCAAACATGAACCCTCAAGCAGGGAAGGCAAACCTGACTCCGCGACACCTCTGGGAGGCCCGACGAAGAACACCACGCCCTCGTGCAGTGAAACTGCTGGAGAACGGAGTAGGAGGGGCTTGGAGCAGATACCGGATCTACTCCCTAGACGGGAATAGGCGCTTGCCAGAGAGAACGGATGGCTGCCGCACTTGCCCCGCTCTGACGACCCCATCGACCTATCTAGCACCCTATCGCGTCCATTTCGCACACCCGGGACGCAGACAAAATGTTGCGTGCAATTGCCGTGATGACCATTAAACATTCAGTTTACCAAATGGATCTTTGAAATGGAATGGATTACGTACTGAATCTATCTATATGCTGTGTTGCCTAACCGTTACTTTAATAATATAAGCGATTCTCATTTTTTTTCCAGTTTAGTACTGTCTCCTGCATTGCTTTGTTCTACAACATATGCAGCAAGTTATTATTTCGCAAACTTTACTTAAAATATCCCTATTTTACTAATACTAATACTCTGGTAGCATTTAGGTCACAACAGTACATGCATTTCTCTACTTCCATTTAGTGCCGTTCGATAAGACTCCAAGCACTAGTGAGGGGTTTGTAGCTAAACTGTACCTTTTCTTTAGTTTAATTAACACCGCATAGGAAAACAATCTTTTAACTTTCTTAGCTCTCTGTCCCGTCTATTAACTCCATCACCCTTTGTTAGACAAAGGCACAACACAATAATAGAAAGGTGTTACAGAACAAAAAAGTACAACTGGTGACTTTTCCGCTCCCCTATGATACAAATATTTTTTTCTTGAGGCATTGTCCCCTCATGACTCATGAGGCACGATTCATGCATTGCAAAATTAATGACTTCTTGTATCGTCGCACTAAAAACCCATGGATCGGACCATGCCACATTCCAATTCCAAACAAACTGGAATACTGGATCACATGGCCATGGCCATGGACTGCAATCAGTTCCGATCCATGCCACATCGATGCATCTGCGTGCATCGAGCCTGGCAGCGACGAGGACCTGCAGCAACTAAAGTCTCTGCAACGTACGTTTAGGTCTTTTTTTTTAATATAAGACAGTACGTTAGGTCATTAGTTGAAGTAGAAGATGTGCACGTGAACGTTGCAAAGCCATTGCAACGATCGCAGAGGACCTACATGTATGCATGACGTACCCATTGCGTGATTGTCTGCAGCCGCGCGCAAATAAAGCCAAGGCGAGGGCCAAGCTTCTCCTCTTTGGTGATCTGCCATGCGGCTCTGTTAAAAGTGAGTAAATGAAGCAGCTAAGCCTGCCATGCACATGTGCATGACTTAATTAAAAGTACACCTACTTGCATGCATAAAGGCCAGCTGTGGTGGGGCAGGTGACTGGATCAGCAGTGCTTATATCCAATTGCAAGTAATTGTTGTTCAGTACTAATAAATTTACCATGTCCATCTAATGCTTTGAAGACGTTGATAGTCATGTAATTAAATCTCATACTCTTGCACTTTGTACATGAATTAAATCGTGTGCCATATATGACATGATGAAACGAATTCAAATAGTGAATTTCTCTGAAACAAAATCTTAGGATGCTGCGGCATCCAACTCCTTCTATTGGCATTCCTCATTCCTACCATGCCAAAAGTATGCCCCTATTGAAATTTGAAGATTTGAACTGTGGTATATGCCCTGTTGGACAAAGTTGCAAGTGAATGGATATGTAGAATACTTCTTTATTGACAAGCATATATATGGTATCTATATGTATAACTCTTCCGCCTTGGACTTTACCTCACCTCAGGTCACTTAAACATAAGGCTTTAACTGACCAGGGAGACAAGTATCTATAGAACTAGTTATGAATTTAACAAACATTCTGCTTAGCACACATGGCTCGGCTGTCAAAAATAAATTTAATTTATGTACCTATCTCTGTGCATTGTCATTGAATATATAGTATCGAACTACTGACTCACTTTTTTATTCCAATTTACTGATACTGTCTCTAAGTGTGGAAGGGTAGGATCGATGGAATAGATGGTTACATTACTAAATTATTTTATAGGAATACATTCCTTAGGGGATAAGAAGCCTCCTTTAGAGATAAGAGAGCCAGAATTACAAGCGATCCTAATCTACAATATATGGAAAAAATATCCCAATATACTTTAACACCTCTCATAATTAAAGCGGGCACTATTACACATTGATTCTTTACAGATGACCATATATATTTTTTAAAAGCAGATTACTCACCTATCTATCAGGAGGGATCTCAATTAATGAGCATTAACAAAGGTGGGCGTGCTTGCCCACCTCTCCAAATTGAATAACAAATAAAAAAATAGGGCAGCCTGCAGCATCCTCAACTCTTTCGGTGCCGCCGCCCGCCTAGAGCACCGTTGTGGATGCTATATATGTTACTTGCGCTCTCAGACGAGCCCGTAGATCCACATGCCATGCAGAGATGCTGCGTCGCCATCTCCTATGCCATCTTCTGAGTTCTTCTCCACCTCACTGACCAAGAGGGAGAAACAGTTCACCTCCAATGACGCCGGCTTTGTTCCCTCCTCTAGGTAGGCGCCGTTGTTTCATACATCCTCCTGCCACTATGCCTCCTTGCTAATTGGACACCTATCCTCTCATAATTCTTTATGTACTGCTTGTCCAAATGTTTTCATAAGTGGAAGTATTGGTGTCAAAGGCTGGGTTGACGGCAGTATCTGCTTCTGTTGTTCTTGATACCTACCATGCCAATTGTACCCATTGGTAATTATAATGATTTTGAGGATGTTCAATGTCTATGTATGGAGAAGCATTATAATTGAATGAAAACAGAGATCGCAACCAAAAACTTTACGTGCTATTTTCAAGGATGTCTACATACATATATAAGCCATGGGTCGTCTTTAACAACAAACTTACATCTGTAGACCATTTCTGCCACTAATTCCATTTAATTTGCCACTGACTAAGATAAATATGTTTTAGGCAAGTGAATTGGTCCCTACCTACTGCTGTACTGCAGGATCGTTATCCATTCAGTTTCTCATATGGCTTCCTGGACATAGTCAACTGCATTGTTCATAACTCTATTTGTCTATATAACTGACTTATTCCTTTTTTCTAAGGACGCATGCACTCAAGTTATTGGTTTTTCGAGTACACCTTCACCCTTACTTTTTCTGCAATGTAAGAAAAATGTATTTTATTTCATTTAAAAATATAAATTAGATCGTTGAAACGGGTAAAGTTGAATTCAGAGGAGCCAGGTCTAAGTATGTTCCTCGTTTTGTTTTGGTAATGTTCTCTGTTTTTTTATCAATTTTCTCATATAAGTGGGAGCAGTATCCACAGTTTTTCCTATGTTCAAAGATATATGGTTGTAAAAAAAATATTTGCTTAACTTCTAACTTGAATCCATATGCTCATTGGACAGCCAAGAGATGATGATGCCGTTCACCTTCTGATTCTCTGAATTTAACTAGAAAGAAATGACTGATCTCCAACCTTTCTATCAATAACTTGTTTATCCGCTCTAGATGTTGAGCCATGAAAACAGGTAGCTTCAAATGCATACAATGCACGCCATTTTTGCTCATAATTTGTCACTGTAAGAGTCCTAGAAAAACTTACACCATTTGAACGTCAGTTGCTTTGTCCAAGACTAGATCACAATTTAGCTTGTCATGAATAATGACACATTGAGGTCTTGATTTGCCTGATAAAAAATCGGCAGCCAATAATCAATATGCACAAGTTCAAGCGAACATGAAGGAACATCAATTTATTAACTTCAAATTTCTCTGCAACTTGAATCTCAATCGTGGAGCCGATGGCCACCACCGATGCAAACCATCATGGTGACTGCGCGGCACTGTGGTGGCAGCGGCAAGCTGAGGTCTACCGCTCCACCAACGGCCCCATTAACCGCTGCATCCAGGAGACCTAGAAATATGCCTGCTGGCTGCTCAGCTGCGAAATCGTTCTTATCACAAGTGACCATGACCGTCTCCGCCTCCAATAACACCAGATGCGGTCCCTCCTCAAGACCACCATCCCGAACTTCCTCCCTGCCACTCTGGATTCAGGGCGTCTTGCAAGGTAACTGCTATGCGATCTTAGCTGGTGATGGGTGGCATCCAGGGATCAAACTACTTCTGCCTGTATTCCTCGTGACTACCATGCCTAATTTGTGGCCGTCAATTTCCGTTTGAGGGACAAAATTACAATTAAGGGATGGATGAAGCATACATACAGTATTTATATATAATTGCTCCAAGCCCTGAACTCACTCCAGCTTGGTGAAGGAGACAAGTATTTATAGAACTTGTAGAGTTCATCTCTGGTTGAGTTGGATAACTAAGCATTAAGTTCACCACATCGATCTCTGTACTGCTGCACCTATTTCTGTGCACTATGAGTGAGTAGTATGGTATTACTGGTTCCTCTTCTTATTCCAATTTTTTATGGAGTTTCTAACCATAGGATACTAGAAGTAATGGAATAGTCGATAAATGGTGGATTATATAGGCGAACATTGCTTAAGGGGCACGAAACCACCCTTAGAGATAAGACAAGTTTGGATTACAAATTATCCTAATCTATCATATTTAGAGATATCCAAATATACTCTTACATCCCTTCACAATTAGAGTGGAAGTGGCACAATTAGGCGTTCAGACGGCCTGCCGGAGGAGATCACATCCAAGGGCACCATGGACGACAAGCCCCTCGTAATCGTGGACTAGTAGTAGGAAAGAGAAGAGTGCAACTGCAATCAGGAGTCACCATGCGCGTCTGCAGAGGAGATCGGACATTGATCATGAATTCGTAAATCAGAACCGAGCTTTTGGCCATCACAGTAGTATTTTCTAATTTGTTTGCCCTTGCTCTCTCGATATTTGCATTGTGCCTGTCTAATCGGTTAGTAGTACTTGTACTTCATTCATCATGTATGAGTTTTTGCTTTATCTACCAACAGAGAGATGTGGCAGTATATTATGCCATACGTTACTTTGCCACAGCCCACAGCTAATATTTTTCTTGTCTGATACATGGAAATGCGTATTGAATTCAATTCTATATATGTGATCCTAATTACTAAATATATTTTTGTCAAGTAAATGCATCGTCCCTACCTAGTGTAGGATCATTATACATTCAATTTCCCACATGGCTCCCTGCGACAGAGTGAAACACAGTGTGTATAACTCTATTTGTGGATAATTGATTAACTTTTTTTTCCTCATGACATGTGCATTCAACTAAGTGATTTTTCTGATACCACCTTCCTCTTAACTTTTTCTGCATTATCTGAAAAATACTGTTTGAAAAAACACAGCAAGTTCTTTAGATCAGTGGTACATGTTTAGTTCAATACACAGGAGCAAGGACTAATTAGAATCCTTGTCCTTTCTTGCAAATGTTCTTTGTTTTCTTTTGGATTGTCTCATAAATTGAAAAGATTTTTGCAAATGATCAGTGTTATATGGAGTGTGGATGAGTGAGGTCGTCGACCTTGGACTGCCTTAATAGTTGGAACAACAGGTTTCTGGCCCTTGATGTGTCCCCTGATTCTGGAGTGTTGAGCTTCTAATCTTCAAGTCAGAAAGCTGAAGCCATGAATTGCAGTAATATTCATCTTAGCCAGTGGCCACCTTTCGGACGATGGTTGTGAGTGCTATTGTATTATCACCTAGTCATGCATTTGGACTTGTCAAATATTTGCTGTCATGAACACTTTGGCTTGTGGACAACTTTGATGGACATTTCGATGATGTGATGACATTGACACTCAATTGTAGTAAATGTGATATATTTGTGATGGATGTGTAATATATTGTGATGGATGTGATATAAATTGTGATGGATGTGATATATATGCGTTGATGGATGCAAAAAACAAAAAAAAAAGAAAATTTCTAGGCACTTTGTCGAGTGCAATGGCCATGGCACTCGGCAAAGTGCCCAGAATCTGGACACCTCGGCCAGGGTTTGCCGAGTGCCCTGACCAAAGCACTCGGCAAAGATTTTTCAAAAAAAAAATTAAATCACCTTTGCCGAGTGTCGCACTCGGCAAAGGTTAAATAAAAAAAATTCCGTTAGCGGACGGGGCAAAAGGTTTTTCAAAAAAAATTAAATCATCTTTGCCGAGTGTCACACTCGACAAAGGTTAAATAAAAAAAATACCGTTAGCGAATGGGGATACACCGTGATAGGTTGTTTAGTTTGCTGAGTGTGCTCTGGGCACTCGGCAAAAGGTTTGCCGAGTGTCGCACTCGGCAAACCTCTCTTTGCCGAATAACCTGTTTTGCCGTGGGGGGTTTGCCGAGTGCAACACTCGGCAAATCCTTTGCCGAGTGTAAAACCCCCTTTGCCGAGTGCCCGAGGCACTCGGCAAAGGAGATGTTTCCCGTAGTGGAAGGCATGCAGATGTCGAATTGCTGCTATTCATATATTCCTCATGCCTGCCATGCATAAACAGTTTTTTTTAGAAAAGGGAATATATTAATATCGCAGCTTCTGCATCGACTAATGCATATAGCTGTTCCTTATTACACAACGAAGCAAACAGTTCCAAGCAATCTTAAAAACAAAGTTTTGAGAGAGCAAAACATAAAGAAAAGTCTCTCGACAAAACATCTAAAAAGCAATTCTATTAACGAATCTCCACATTTCTTGCGCATACACCTCCATCATGGGTTGTGTCTCAATATTCCTACATCCCATCAACATTATTTGGCGATCCTCCTCCTTCTGAAGTAGGGACCAAAATCTGATCCAGTAGTTCCCCCTGAAGATAACCTGTAAATATGATGGTGCTAGTATCTTGTCAAAAATCACATCATTTCGGGTTAACCAAATAGCCCAACAAATAGCAGCTGCACCCACAAGAACTTTAACTTTCAAATTTTTATTCATCCCAAACACCCAATCTGTAAATAAATGATGTACACTAGTTGAAGGGGTTAAGTTACAAGAAACATGAATAATCTGCCACACAAATCTAGCCAAGTGACACTCAAACAGGAGATGTTGTATCGTCTCGTCTAAAGAGCAAAATCTACATTTATTATCACCTTGCCAATGTCGTCTTGCTAGATTATCTTTTGTTAGAATTACTCCTTTATACAAATACCACAAGAAAACTTTAATCTTAAGAGGTAATTTCAATCTCCAAATTATAGTGTTATACAGTATCACTTTAGATCCTAATAACGCTCGGTACATGGACTTCACTGAAAAAGCACCATTCTGATGTAACCCCCACATAAAACGATCTCTTTGGTTTGTTAATTGTACATTCGCCACCGTAGCAACCACCTCATGCCATGCTTGTAAATTAACACCTACCAACGATCTCCGGAACGCTACATTCAACGGTATTGTAGATAACACCGTTCTCACCGATGCCCCCTTCCTCCCCACAATATTATATAACGCTGGAAAGATCGACTTTAACGGATATGGTGTTATCCACGCATCCTCCAAAAATCGTACTTGAGATCCATCACCTAGTTCAAACTTGCCTAATGAGAGGAACTCCTCCTTGACCTTCATGAGGTTAGTCCAAAATTGTGAGTCTCTAGGCATATGTTGAACCTGAGTTAGAGCATCTCCAAGAGTCTGCCAAATTCTACTTGGCAAATCTTGTGATTTGCCAACTCCCAAAATAATATGCCAAGTAAAAAAATAGCCCTTCTCCAAGAGTTTGGCATAATTCACTTCCTAAAATCTAACAAACTTAGATCAGGAACCCTAAGAGAGAAACGAAATTACATTCTGGGTTCTTCCACCTCTAACAAACTTAGATCAGGAACCCTGAGAAAAACGAAATTATATTCTGGTTCCTTCCACCTCTTCTCCTCCGACGGATGCCAAACCGAGTCCGCTTCGTGTATATGCTGCAGCGTGAAGGACGTCGATGGCAAGTTCCTCAAAATGCCAACTTCATTTGCCAAACTATTGGAGACCAAATTTTGATGTTTTCCTAAATTTAGAAGAATGCCAAATTGATTTGCCAATCTCTTGGAGATGGTCTTAGGGTTCTACTGTTTAGATATTTATTTATAAGTAGTTGTTGCCAAACCCCATTTCCATTCAGCAACTTGAAAAGCCATTTACTTAAGAGACATTTATTTTGATTATCTAAATTTAAAACACCCAACCCCCCCTTGATCTCTCGGTGTACAAATCACCTCCCATTTAGTCAGTCTGTATTTCTTCTTATGCTCATCACTTTGCCAGAAAAATTACGATATGAAGTAATCTAATTTCTTCAGCACCCCTTTTGGTAATTCAAAGAAGGATAGCATAAACATGGGGAGACTGTTTAAAACAGAATTTAGCAAGACTAGTCTCCCACCTACTGACAACAACTTCCTCCTCCAACTATTCAACTTCTTTTGGAAACATTCTTCAACATGTTTCCAATCCTTATTCAAGAGCTTTTTGTGATGCATAGGAATGCCTAGGTATCGAAAAGGATATGAGCCCACATCACATCAAAAAAAATCTGAGCATATTCAAATTGATTTGCCTTTGCTGCCCCATAGCAAAACAATTCACTTTTATGGAAGTTTATCCTGAGTCCCGACAACTGCTCAAAAGCACAAAGCAAAAGCTTCATGTTTTGGGCCTGCTCAAGATCATTGTTCATAAAAATGACAGTGTCGTCTGCATATTGTAGGATTGAAAGTCCATCATCTACCAAGTGTGGTACCACCCCTTTAATTTGTTCCGCCTCTTTGGCTCTTGAAATAAGGAAAACCAGCATATCAACCACCAAATTAAAAAGAATAGGAGATAGCGGGTCCCCTTGTCGAACTCCTTTCCTACTTTGAAAATAATGTCCTATATCATCATTCACTTTTACCGCAAAAACAGTGACCTGTGAAGGTGATGAATTTCTTGGCCTAGGTTAATTGTTGAGTGAGGGGAAACGTGTATAGGTGTGAATGGAAGTTTAGAAGCGATCTCCTTTCTAACATATATGTGGTATCTATATATAAAGTCTTTCCTTGTTTCTGTCATTTAGACTTCATGCTTAAATTGGTCAGAGAGACAAGTAATTCAGGACCAGTTTAATTTGGTCCTAGCTTCTAAAGGATCAGCAGGCCCTCCGTTTACTTTCCACATGGCCCTCCAAAATAAAGTGAATTGTCGCACCTATTTCAGTGCACAGTTGGTAAGTATGTTATTGATTATTTATTTATATTTCATTTTTCGCTTTACTGATGCATTTGTTTTATTATGACTCCTTGCATTGCTTGGTTCTACTATATATAATTATATGTAGAAAAACATATAGATTCAAAGTATAAGCGAGAACAGGCTGCCATCTCGCCTATAGCTCAGGTTGCCCAACAACGTCAAGCAGTGCCGACGCCCAATATGGCAAACCATCAACCAGTGCTGGACATGGGAAGCATAGGGAAGCCCTGCACTGCGAGCAGCTTTGTCGGAGCAAGGCGCCGCAGCGAGACATCATCCACTAGTCCACCACCGTGAGTAGCTACCAGGGTTTAAAATATCACCGATACAGATCCGATATTTCTGATATTTCAGTATTATCGGTAGGAGCCGATATTTAGCTTGTATCGGTGATAAATTTTATAAATTTGAATTTGACCTACTAAAATTTTGATCTATGAATGCATGCTTGTTCAAAACAATTTTATAAGACTCTAATGGGGACCTAAACCTAAAAATATATCATATTTCACCACTCCTCTTCCTTTTCAAGCCGTTGCTCCCTATTCTCGCCGAACTTTAAAGTGTCATATCCTCAAATTTATATAACATTCTGTATTGCTTTTTCATATAAAATGGCATCGATACATTTTACATGATTTTATCTATAAATTCAGAGATTTTGAATATAAATTTTGGCCGAAATTTTTCTTGTATCACCGATACATTTTCGATATTTCCGTTTATCAGTGACCACCGATATTTAAAAAATATCGATAGTGACCATGATGCTGATGCACAGTCACCTGGCAGCCGAATTAGATAGTGGCAAGACTTGGGGGAGGGGCATGGTGGCACTAGATGCTCTCTTCGTGCCGAAGTTTCGTGGTCTATTTCATGTTGCATAGCGAGACTAGTCACTTGTGCAGCAATGGCCACAGATAATCCACTACTGACGGTTGCGGTTCATCGCTACCTTCGGGTAGGACCTTTGCCTTATTTAATCTAGAGGGTGAAGGTGGTTTTCATATGTGTTAGTATGGTGCTAAGATATGTGAAAGCCGGTGAATGGGTTACATATCCCACGGTTGAGGGCGATGGCAGCAGGTGGTGACAGCCCTGTCCATCCATAGTATTCCCCCACGTCCGGGTATGGCGTAGGAGTTTAAATACCACCCACGCTAGTGCTGTCACTATGCTCCGGTGTCTCCCCATTGCCATGGAATCAATACAACGGATGTCATGAACAAGTGCATAGCTATGTCTGTAATCATAGTATAGATGCACAATAGGATAATTACTAGCTCATTCTTTTATTCTTTCTCTCTTTTATTTTATCCTTAGGTTTGGCTCTACATATAGTTGTGTGTGTGTCACACTATCCAATTCCTATCATGACTCATCCTTGTTATGAACCTTGGTGCATTATATAAATATGTTATCTTGTCCATGTGCCTATTAGATGTATTTTATTCATACGCCTTCCTTTGGGAAAATGTAAATGACAACCCTTGAATACTCATGGGTGAAATGCTACATCGATATATCCGTGCACTTGCGGACTTAATCTGATATATCACATTTCTGGCGGCGTTGTTAGGAGTGATTCTAGTGATGACGTTAAGAAATGCCAACAGTGATGTCCTCATCAACATGCCTAGTTATGTTGTAGTGGTTATTAGCTTAGTCATAGTCGTATGATAGTAAGACTTTGGTTGTACACCTTTGCATTGGTTCACCGCCCTTAACCCGGTGCTCTAGTCAATTTCATCGGAGCACGGACTAGAGTAGTGAGATATAGTGTAGACATGGTGTCTAGATTATACGCTTGCCTGTGATTGCGGCTTGCCCCACGGTTTGTTTGTAGTAGCTAGTAGGTGGTGACAGCCCTATTAGCCTTTGATCCTACCACGTTCGGGCTAGTTATTTAAACGTAGGTCTTCTTATGCTAGGCGGTTTAGCAACCTTCTTATCCCTGTCTGTTGCTCGGCGGATTAGTGACCTGAAGTGCAATTGTGTATGAACATTAATCTTGCTTGAATTAACTCGACTAGCTAAGTAGAACCTTGCAAGTAGAGATACATCCTTGGAAACCATATGCTCGCTCGTTGTCCTTCTCTCTTGCTAGGTTACTCTTTAATCATTAGAACTACTCCTGTGTGTGTCACTGCTCTTAATCATATATATCGCTTACCCCCACTCTAGTTTAGTTGGTATATTAATTAGTAGACATAGGATGGTTAGCTATCATAGTCTTTAGTCATTGCTTCCCTATGGATAAATACGATACCCTCGAATACTCCTGGGTGAAGTGCTACACGGTATTCTATGCGCTTGCGGATTTATCTACGATCGTAAGAAATACGAACAACGAACTTCGGCCCATCGGAGCCGATAGAGCCGCTGTACTTTCCCTTTTGAACTTTCTGCAGCGCATCTGCCTCAACCTCCACCGTGGTGCGTAGGGTCGATGATGGAAATGGAATTTTGAGCTCCTGGATCTAGGGATGAAACGCCGCTGGGGATGTCTCAACGGACGCTAGCACCGCGGGAACAAAATCGGTGGCTAAAGCGGTGGGCGCGGCCGTGACGCACATGGGCTCGTCGGGGTTGTCGGAGCTGTAATCGGTCGTCGTTGTGTCGTCAGCGAGCCAGTCCTTCTCTAGTGGAGACAAGGTAGCATCAGAGGCGGCCGGCTCGTAGTCGCGCTCCTCCATGACGCGGGTAGCGAACAAACCGCCCCAGTTGTCGGCGACCACCAGGGCATTGAGCCCCTCTGTGTCGTTGTGCTTGAAGAGGCCGCCCCAGTTGTTAATGTTTCCGGACTGCGCCGTCCCATACTGCTCAACGGTGCCAACGCCAAGCGCGATGGTGGCATCCCACTACCTCCCCGTGGCCTGGGCGCTGCTTGGAGGAGCCAAACGGCGATCTCGCACGGCGTTCAGACCAGCGAATCGCCGATCCCACTTCGCGTCCTGCTCGACGAACAGCTTGTCAAGAGCATCGAGGATGAGCTTGGCGTCGAGAGGATTCATGGTGCTAGGAATCAGAAATCGATGGCTCTGAATACCAATTGTTCACAGCAATAGTGGGGAAGGAATGGAGAATTGAGGATAGTATTAGAAGAACAACAAAGCAGAGATGAAGAATAGCATAAGGAGGATAGGAATGTTTAGAACAAGTGCAGATTATTACAATTTTGTTGTTTGATGCCCTCTCTCTACCAACATCTAAGGATATACTCCCTCCGTCCTAAAAAGACCCGCAACTATGAGATTCGTGCCGGTCAAGTCAATTCAAGTTTGACCAAGTTTATATTAAATAGTATTCACGTTTAAGTCTCTAAATTATTTTATTATGAAAATATATTAGATAATTAATCTAATGATACTTAATTTGCATTGTAAATGTTGTTACCTTTTTTATAACTTGGGTCAAAATTTAAATTGTTTGACTCCTCGAAATGTGAGAATTGCGGTCTTTTTTTGGATGGAGGAGTATATGTGATCCATACATAGGCCAAGCCCAACAAAGTAAAAGGCACGTAGGCCCAAGTCCAAAGCCCATTACCTATTACTTATACCAGCCCAAGTCACTAACCATGCTCCTGCTGCTTGCTTGGCCATACGTGCATGCTCCTGTTGCTTGCTCCTGTTGTGATTCAGATGCAGAACCTGATAGCCGGCAGAACCTGCTGCTCCTGTCGACCGGGAAACAAGTCTTTGTGGGCCTTCTTTTTTTCATTTTGCCAAGTCTAAAATAGCAAAGTATTGGAGAGTGGCTGTTTTTTGTGTGTGGCATATTGTTTTGGAAGTTGGTGAAACACAAGATTTGACAAGTAAAATATACCAAACTTTTGGAGATGCTCTAAATACAGAGACAAGTGTGCAAGGAATCCATGCTCGTGTAGAAGAAGCCACGGCCGCCACACAACAGGAAGGGGAACGGCTAGTTGGCCGGGCCACTGGGCCTCTGATGAACTTGGCCCGCTGCAACGGGCCGGGAGGCGCGAAGTGCCATTACTCTATAGAAATGGAAACGTGAAGTCCCAAGTAAGGCAGAGGAGGCCGATCCGAGTTCCCGCTCATTCTCCATTCTTCCCAAGTTGGCCGTCGGCTTCCGCCTCCGCCCGCCGCCTCCCTTCGCCATGCCGCTTCCAAGGCGGTGGCCAAGAGTTCGGGTCTGATTCCCGCGCGCTGGTCGCGTTCCTCTGGCTGCGCCCGATCCGCGCCGCCCGGCCGCTTCCTCGACGGGCGCAGAGCCCACAGATTCGTCGATGCCAGCGCCCGTCTTCGGCATCTTGGTGCCCGCGCCCCCTCGTCTTCCTCGACTGCCGTGGCGCCCTCGGCATCCTCGACGGCTGCGCCGCACTCAGCTTTCCCTATGCCCACGCCGCCACGGCATCCTCCTCGACGGCCGCGGAGCACTGGGCTTCCTCGACGGCGCGCGAGCACTGGCTTCCTCGATCGCTCCGCCCTCGTCTTCGTCACCGCCCGTGCCGCGCTCTCGCTTCCTCCACTCCCGCCGCATCCTTCCGATGAATCCATCCTGCGCCCTGTACCGCCCTCGACGACCGCGCCCCGTCCGCTTACATGACGGCGGTCCCCCTCGGCAAAGATCCACGGTAGCGCCACCCTCGGGTTCTTCCGCGCTGTGCCTGCTTTCGACCTGACGATGATGGAGTATTCGGGAGCCCTTCCGCGCCTAGGAGTAGTGCACCTGGACCTGCCACCGCCTCCGCCTCCTCCTAGGGCTCATTCGAAAGGCCACCAACAAAGCCGCTACCGGGCGGAGGACCTTCGGCTTCATCGGCAAGAACTGCCCCGGTGCTACTGCTGACAAGAAGTCTCCACCTCGGGTAAGTTCTAATGTTACTCGAATTGGCTTTTATGGTATTCTGCTAGATTCGGGTCGTAATTCCACTAGATTGAATGTAAGCGAAAAAGGAAACCTAGGTCTGATTTGTGATCATAACGTTAAACTACACACCTGCTAGAAAGTAGACACATATTCTATCTATTCTATCTCAATTATGGACCCACGAGGTGGAGCGAGCTGCCGGGAACGACTCGGTGTAAGAGCTCCCTGTTTGTTCCTTTATAGATTAATTTTGTTTAGTTTTCCCCAAGTTTTCGTCCTATACGATTGATGCAGACTACATTGCAGTCAAATTCTTCACAGCTGCTCAAATTACAATGAGCTCTTAGACTCGAATAAATTCTATTGTTGTCTAATGGCAAATGATTGATATAACTTAGAAGTGGTCAGATATTCAGGATCATCTGTGTTCAGTTTTATGAAATTGTGATTTGTGCTTTTGAAGTGAATCACAGAATTTTTTTGCCAAACGTTTTTTAAAACTACCTGATACAGTTTTTGTTCAACTATTACATTTTAGCACAAAGGTGCTGGCTGTCTTAATTCGTCCCTGTTTTCATTCCAGTAGTGTTCTGTTATATTATATCTATAAATTCGGTGACAACTACCACAATTTCTTTAGCTTGTAACTGAACTGTAAGATAATCTTCTCTTATCTATGATTGAATAGACTAAGAAGTGGTCAAAGATTTTAGATGATGTATATATGTTCAGTTTTCTGAAATTGTAAATCGTGCTTTAGGAGTGAATTGCACATTTTTTGCCACACTTTTAAAACTACCTGATATATTTTTTGTTCAGTTATTACATTTTAGAAGGAGGATCCCAGCTGTCTTAATGTGTCCCTGTTCTTGTTTTTTTGACCGGAGCTCCTGTTCTTATTTCGTTAGTGTTCTGTTATATCTATAAATTCGGTGATAACTACTTTTGTGTCACAACATCTTTAACTTGTAACTGAACCTAATATAATGTAAATTACATATATGTGTCGACATGTGACCCTTTATAGGTAATTAATTAGTGCAGCTTGCTGAGCTCCTTGCAGAGGATGCACTCCTCTTAATTAATATACTTTTCTTTGTGATCACAGAGGAACTTAAACCATACAGAGAAGCAGAAGTGTTGGCAGGCGGCCCCACTTGTTCCAGGCCGTAATCCAGACAGATGGAGAGCTGACATTGTTGGAAACCCAGTCTGCCATAAGCTAAATGGAAAGCCTGGAATTCATGGATTTGAGTATGACCATATTGAACCGTACTCAAAGGGTACCTTATTCTACCTTTGGAATCTGTAGTAAATGTCAAAGGAGCGGATTGAAATAACAACTTGTCTTTGCAGGTGGACCGACAGATGTTAACAATTGCCAAATCCTGCAGTATGACGTCAACAAGGCCAAAGGTGCCAAATATCAAGTAGATGTCAATGATCCTTACTTGGATACAAGGATTGGGTTGAGGGAAATGGCAGCCGCTTCTCCAGCACTTCGTTATGGTGGTAAGTTATGATAAAGGATATTGGCTCGTCATTTTAGTATATAATATCATCTATTTAATTTTACCTTTAAACTTGCAGAATGAGAGTTAGATTTGGTGGAGATGGCCGCCTATGGTTCCACCGATAGAGATTCAAGGAAGTGCAAAGTTTTTAACAGAAAGGAAGAGGCGATAAGAGATAAAATGCCACCCGCTGATATTCCATCGTGTGGTCTTACAAAAGTAGAAGACAGATCGTGAGGTATTGATGTTATTTGAATTTTTTTCAACGTTAAATTACCCATTTGAATTTAGCCTCCAAGTGAACTAGCCTTTAACCTCCTGTACCAACTTGAACTTACTTTGTTTTAGGTACTGTGGAAAGGTGCATTGGGAAGTAACTGACTATGGTACATTGGGAAGTAACTGACTATGGTGCATAAAGGGCAAGGCTTAAGGAGGCTTTTGATCATAGGTTTGGAGACATATACTGTGTACTGTTCATAAAGGATAGAGGGATGAAGCGTTTAAACATTCTCATGGTCACGTTTGTGCAGACAGTTGCATGGTTTTTTGTAAACTTGGTCTGTGGATGCGTACATACTTTTTTTTTTTTTAGGAAATGATGCGTACATACTTTTATCATCTGATTCATTTACACCAGTTCACTTTCCTAACATATTTTGCTTCTTGCCAGTATTATTTAAATCAGTTGATGCCTCATGCTTATTTTGCTTCTTGGCAGTATTGATGTAGGGTCACAGCACAAACTCACTTTGTGCCGCATTTTGTTCCACGGTTCCTAGTTTGATGTAGTAGAAAAGAGCAGCATGTTAGTACAAAACGAACTTATCAAACCATCACAAACTTTAGTAGTTTCTGAACAAATAACAAGTTATTTTCAACAATTCCACAATGTCGATCTCATTGTGACTTATGAATGGATTTATGTCTCTTTCATGTAATATTGTCTCAGGTTAATCAGAAAGACATCATTGCAACCTCCATTATAACATGGAATGTATAAATAGGAAGCAATTAGCAAGTTAACAAAACATCACCACAACCTCGAGTACTGTGGAAATATTAGGATTCACTACAACTCTGTTTAATTTAGAACAAAAATTAATAGAATCAAGCGAGCACACAACCAAAGAATAAGAGAAGGGAACCATAGAAAACTAGATAGAGTGGAGGTTCTTAGCCTTGAGCTATGAATGGATTAAGTGTCTTTTATGGAGCAAATATGTATCGGGGTTAACGAGAAAGACATCATTGCCTGCAGACAATGTAAAATAGGCATGCATGACTACCAGAATCTGCAAAGCTACTGATGAGGACATGATACCTTCAGATATGACCATTGATTATAAGGTGACCTTATTCCCATATTTGCATAGTGATTTTTGGAACAATTCACTTGGTTGCACATGTACATTTTCTTATTTGATTGAAGGTACAGATGTGTCTCAAAGCGCAAGCTCATCAAAGTCCAACATTCAGTTCGTCGGCAGCCCAATAGTGCTTCATTGGAAAGGCCATAACTCATCCATCCGGAGTGCGATTAAGGTCAATGAGCACTTGATAGAAAGATTATTCGATAAGCTTTCAAACAGATCTGGTCCTACCTCAATATCACATCAGCAAGACCTCCAAAGCATCAGGACATGCTGTCCCTGTTTCTGCCGTGAGCTACGTCATCGTCATGGGCTTGTTATTCACCATTGGGACCCCGGCCTAAGTTGTAGCACACCCCAAAGACGTGGAGAACATATCTAGGAAACCCTTGGACGTCCTCCCTGTTGGAAACCACCTTAGGAGGCAAGGAAGGGCGTCCAAGCCAGTTGGAGGCCCAATCCATGTCAAGTTCGAGTCCATCTCGAAATTCAGGAGCAGTCAACACCAAAACGGACGCCCAGAAACGCATACAAACTCCGTTTTGATGATTCATATATGGATGGAAAGATAATTTCATAAGCTATACAATCACTTTTGTTTGAGGTACAAATTCCACAGGAATCAACTGGCATCATTGAAACAAGACAATGTTCAGAATCTGTCATCGTGCTACGCCATCGTCTTTTGGGCCGTTGGGCCGTGTATCACCCTTGCCCATTAGGAGGGCGCCCCAATGGGTAGTATGCACACCCCTTAGACCTTATAATCAGTAGCCGTCACCTACGTTAGGGTTTTGGGGTTTTTCTTTAGATCAATCTGCTTGTCCTCTTATAGCAGCGACAGCTAGGGTTGGAAGAGCTCGGCGGCCATCCCCAGCGTCCGTGCTGCGGATGGGACACTCGGCGTCCATTGGGTCGACGGGGGAGCACGCAGGAGGCAGAGGGGCGCGGCTCTGGCGAACGCAAGTGTGCCATGCGTGCGCACGACCGGCGCTGGAAGGTGGGCCCGTGAGGCAGAGCGCGCGCGCGAGGGAGCGGCACCGTCCGCTGCACTGCGTCTTGATGGCGGCGGGCGGCGGCAGGGGAGGCGTGGGGTTTAGAGTTGGGAGAAGGCAGGGGCGCTGGCTGGGCCTTGGGCCGCGGCTGGAGGAGGAGAAGGGATGGGCCGGTGTCAGTGATGGTGCGGCTGGGCCTCGGGTTTAGGCCCAAGGAGAGGAGAGAAGAGAGGTCTTTTCTATTTTCCCTACAGATGTTCGAATGGAGTTTGAGATATAGTTTAAATGAGATTTGAATAGAGATTCAAAAGGAGTTTCAAAAGAGTTTAGTTGGGGATTTGGTAGAGATGGATTTGGATATTGAATTTGTATACACATATACGTGTATGTGTAAGCATATATATATTAGAAATAAAAATACATATGCGTATATAAATGACGGGATTTCCGAGAAAAAGGGATTAGGATGGATAGCACGAGTATACACATATACATACTCGAATACATGTATATGCACATACTTGCTAGGATTCGGAGAGGAATATTTGGAGTTGCAGAGTAAGGATTTGAGGGGGATCGAATATATATATGTATGATTCGGAGTGGGTATATATATATATATATATATATATATATATATATATATATATATATATATATATAGGGTTTTTGATAACGAGATGTCAACGTAGGTGTGTATGTATATATAGAGAGAGGCATATAAGTGATGGAATTTTGGAGAGAGACGCTAGCGGATATACGTGTGTAGGGACACACACATCGAGGTGGTAAGATTCTTGAAAGAGAGTTGTTGGAAGGATAGCGCGTATAAGTGTAGATATACTCGAGTTTTATATATATATATATATATATATATACACGCTAGGATTTTGGAAAGGATCCAGAGTAAGGGAGTAGTTAGAAGGATTGGAGAAAGGGCTGCTATGGACTCGAGCACTTCAAACTCGGGCAAAGCCCAAACACGAAACCAACTCGAAAGTCAAGGCAAACTCCTACAAGCAATTCTACATGAATGCAACGATTTGCTAGCGACTTGTCGACGTTTGACCTCGTCCGGACCTAGTGACTATATGATTCACACTTTACAGGAATTTTTTTGAAAGCTCAGATTTTGCCTCACGGAAAACCGGGATGTTACACCCTCTTCGGTCCATGTTGCTAAAAAGCTTATTTAACAATATTACATAAGTCATTAGTCGAGATTAGCATGTAACAGTTGATAAGCATAGCAGCAACTAAACTTAACATGCATAAAACCCTCCCAAAAGGTGACAAGGATATATAGTACAGAAGATGCTAGGTAAATTTCTTAGGGTATACAATTTATAAAATGCATATGAACTTTGATTACAATGATGAATAGGTAGCAAGGAAATCCCTAAGTCACACTTGCCTTCCTCAAAGTTACTCCTGATCAAAGACTTGCTCCTGAGAATCCTCGAACTACTCAGCCTCTATTTGTTCATAAAATTAACCACACATACATCATTACAAGCTAGTACAAGCATACAAAGGAATAAGCTTCTATTAGAACAGTACACCAAGCAGTAAAAACATATAAAAAAACACTACGAATTTATTCTCACTTCACTACGAACACGTGAGCGCGAGAATCACTCTAATCGGAGCTACGGATAAAAAGCTATGAGTTTTATAGCATCGAGAAACTTGGTTCTATAGCATCGAAAGATCACCAAATCCGAAAAATACCACTAAAACTTTGCCGTTCCATAAAATAGCATGGGAAGGATGCTCCGTTACCTGAAACTAGCATTCTGTGGTCTATTTCATGTTGCATAGCGAGACTAGTCACTGTGCAGCAATGGCCACAGTAATCCACTGCCACGGTTGCGGTTCATCGCTACCTTCGGGTAGGACCTTTGCCTTATTTAATCTAGAGGGTGAAGGTGGTTTTCATATGTGTTAGTATGGTGCTAAGATATGTGAAAGCCGGTGAATGGGTTACATATCCCACGGTTGAGGGCGATGGCAGCAGGTGGTGACAGCCCTGTCCATCCATAGTATTCCCCCACGTCCGGGTATGGCGTAGGAGTTTAAATACCACCCACGCTAGTGCTGTCACTATGCTCCGGTGTCTCCCCATTGCCATGGAATCAATACAACGGATGTCATGAACAAGTGCATAGCTATGTCTGTAATCATAGTATAGATGCACAATAGGATAATTACTAGCTCATTCTTTTATTCTTTCTCTCTTTTATTTTATCCTTAGGTTTGGCTCTACATATAGTTGTGTGTGTGTCACACTATCCAATTCCTATCATGACTCATCCTTGTTATGAACCTTGGTAAATTATATAAATATGTTATCTTGTCCATGTGCCTATTAGATGTATTTTATTCATACGCCTTCCTTTGGGAAAATGTAAATGACAACCCTTGAATACTCATGGGTGAAATGCTACATCGATATATCCGCGCGCTTGGACTTAATCTGATATATCACATTTCAAGCGCGTTGCTAGGAGTGATTCTAGTGATGACGTTAAGAAATGCCAACAGTGATGTTCTCATCAACATGCCTAGTTATGTTGTAGTGGTTATTAGCTTAGTCATAGTCGTATGATAGTAAGACTTTGGTTGTACACCTTTGCATTGGTTCACCGCCCTTAACCCGGTGCTCTAGTCAATTTCATCGGAGCACGGACTAGAGTAGTGAGATATAGTGTAGACATGGTGTCTAGATTATACGCTTGCCTGTGATTGCGGCTTGCCCCACGGTTATTTTGTAGTAGCTAGTAGGTGGTGACAGCCCTATTAGCCTTTGATCCTACCACGTTCGGGCTAGTTATTTAAACGTAGGTCTTCTTATGCTAGGCGGTTTAGCAACCTTCTCATCCCTGTCTGTTGCTCGGCGGATTAGTGACCTGAAGTGCAATTGTGTATGAACATTAATCTTGCTTGAATTAACTCGACTAGCTAAGTAGAACCTTGCAAGTAGAGATACATCCTTGGAAACCATATGCTCGCTCGTTGTCCTTCTCGCTTGCTAGGTTACTCTTTAATCATTAGAACTACTCCTGTGTGTGTCACTGCTCTTAATCATATATATCGCTTACCCCCACTCTAGTTTAGTTGGTATATTAATTAGTAGACATAGGATGGTTAGCTATCATAGTCTTTAGTCATTGCTTCCCTATGGATAAATACGATACCCTCGAATACTCCTAGGTGAAGTGCTACACGGTATTCTATGCGCTTGCGGATTTATCTACGATCGTAAGAAATACGAACAACGAACTTCGGCCCATCGGAGCCGATAGAGCCGCTGTACTTTCCCTTTTGAACTTTCTGCAGCGCATCTGCCTCAACCTCCACCGTGGTGCGTAGGGTCGATGATGGAAATGGAATTTTGAGCTCCTGGATCTAGGGCTGAAACGCCGCTGGGGATGTCTCAACGGACGCTAGCACCGCGGGAACAAAATCGGTGGCTAAAGCGGTGGGCGCGGCCGTGACGCACATGGGCTCGTCGGGGTTGTCGGAGCTGTAATCGGTCGTCGTTGTGTCGTCAGCGAGCCAGTCCTTCCCTAGTGACTATATGATTCACACTTTACAGGAATTTTTTTTGAAAGCTCAGATTTTGCCTACGGAAAACCCGGGATGTTACACCCTCTTCGGTCCATGTTGCTAAAAAGCTTATTTAACAATATTACATAAGTCATTAGTCGAGATTAGCATGTAACAGTTGATAAGCATAGCAGCAACTAAACTTAACATGCATAAAACCCTCCCAAAAGGTGACAAGGATATATAGTACAGAAGATGCTAGGTAAATTCCTTAGGGTATACAATTTATAAAATGCATATGAACTTTGATTACAATGATGAATAGGTAGCAAGGAAATCCCTAAGTCACACTTGCCTTCCTCAAAGTTACTCCTGATCAAAGACTTGCTCCTGAGAATCCTCGAACTACTCAGCCTCTATTTGTTCATAAAATTAACCACACATACATCATTACAAGCTAGTACATGCACACAAAGGAATAAGCTTCTATTAGAACAGTACACCAAGCAGTAAAAACATATAAAAAAAACACTACGAATTTATTCTCACTTCACTACGAACACGTGAGCGCGAGAATCACTCTAATCGGAGCTACGGATAAAAAGCTATGAGTTTTATAGCATCGAGAAACTTGGTTCTATAGCATCGAAAGATCACCAAATCCGAAAAATACCACTAAAACTTTGCCGTTCCGTAAAATAGCATGGGAAGGATGCTCCGTTACCTGAAACTAGCATTCTGTCCTACTTGCTGTTAACGTCGTCTATTCGTCCGTCCTACTGTCTTTCGTCTTCGCAGCTTCCTCAAGGCGCCGGACCCAGAGTCCCAGACGCGCGCTCTGCTGCGGCGACCATGCGAGGCTAGCTCCGCACACTCCCGCTCCCGAAGTCGCCACCGCCCCACATGCTCCTGCTCCCCCGGCGCGCACGCGGCACCCGCCTGTCCCACAGCCTGGCCTCCGCGTCGCTGCCCAGGAGCCTTCGCGTCGCTGCCAGACCCGCCCAGCGCTACCATCGTGTCGACGTACGCGTCCCGGAGCCTCGCGAGCAGGAGCGCCGGCGCCACTAGCACCGCCGCGGCAGATCCGCGCTGCACGCGCCAACCTGTTGGCCTTCCATGACAACGGCCACCGCGCAGCGGCAGCGGAGCCTGCTGCCTGCCCTGCCGCCGCCCCAGGCGGGCCATCGTGAGGTGCCGTGACGGCGAGCCCAGGCGCTGGTAGCTCCTCCGTGCCCAGTACATCTGGATGCTGTGGCGCGGCTAGGACACGTGCATGGCCATGGCCATGGCTGCTGGTCAGCCGGTGGACGGTGGTGTCGAGTCGACGGACCGCGAGGATCTGGTGCCGCGACGAGGCGTATGTGGCTGGAATGCAAGTGCCAGGTCAATACATGTTCACGTGATATGGCTATCTCTGTCTATGTGGCCGTGAATCCTTTCTTGCCTGCATCTCTGCTAGTCTGCCTGGACTTGGATTGCAGCGAGCGCAACCTGCGCCTGGCGGTAGCTACCATGTCCACAAGGAGGTGGAGGAACCGGCGCTC
This sequence comes from Miscanthus lutarioriparius, assembly GCA_904845875.1. Classification (NCBI taxonomy): domain Eukaryota; kingdom Viridiplantae; phylum Streptophyta; class Magnoliopsida; order Poales; family Poaceae; genus Miscanthus; species Miscanthus lutarioriparius. Next base: position 25,353 of record CAJGYO010000615.1, on the reverse strand, counting down.
GGACGAACATGCGGACGACGCAAACAGTAAACGTGACAGAATGCTAGTTCGGAACGACAAGGTTTTAGTGGTATTTTTCAGATTTGGTGATCTTTCGATGCTATAGAACCAAATTTTCCATTTTATAAATGTTTTTTAAACTGAAAACATTCGAGACACAATTTTGGGTGAATCATAGACCAGGCATAGGACGAAGGATTATAGACCGGGTGATTTCGTTTGCAATTCAGAAATGAACTGCCAAAAGACTTACAATGTATTTATAAGTAGTTGTTTTCCTAAATTTAGAAGGATGCCAAATTGATTTGCCAATCTCTTGGAGATGGTCTTAGGGTTCTACTGTTTAGATATTTATTTATAAGTAGTTGTTGCCAAACCCCATTTCCATTCAGCAACTTGAAAAGCCATTTACTTAAGAGACATTTATTTTGATTATCTAAATTTAAAACACCCAACCCCCCTTGATCTCTCGGTGTACAAATCACCTCCCATTTAGTCGGTCTGTATTTCTTCTTATGCTCATCACTTTGCCAGAAAAATTACGATATGAAGTAATCTAATTTCTTCAGCACCCCTTTTGGTAATTCAAAGAAGGATAGCATAAACATGGGGAGACTGTTTAAAACAGAATTTAGCAAGACTAGTCTCCCACCTACTGACAACAACTTCCTCCTCCAACTATTCAACTTCTTTTGGAAACATTCTTCAACATGTTTCCAATCCTTATTCAAGAGCTTTTTGTGATGCATAGGAATGCCTAGGTATCGAAAAGGATATGAGCCCACATCACATCAAAAAATCTGAGCATATTCAAATTGATTTGCCTTTGCTGCCCCATAGCAAAACAATTCACTTTTATGGAAGTTTATCCTGAGTCCCAACAACTGCTCAAAAGCACAAAGCAAAAGCTTCATGTTTTGGGCCTGCTCAAGATCATTGTTCATAAAAATGACAGTGTCGTCTGCATATTGTAGGATTGAAAGTCCATCATCTACCAAGTGTGGTACCACCCTTTAATTTGTTCCGCCTCTTTGGCTCTTGAAATAAGGAAAACCAGCATATCAACCACCAAATTAAAAAGAATAGGAGATAGCGGGTCCCCTTGTCGAACTCCTTTCCTACTTTGAAAATAATGTCCTATATCATCATTCACTTTTACCGCAAAAACAGTGACCTGTGAAGGTGATGAATTTCTTGGCCTAGGTTAATTGTTGAGTGAGGGGAAACGTGTATAGGTGTGAATGGAAGTTTAGAAGCGATCTCCTTTCTAACATATATGTGGTATCTATATATAAAGTCTTTCCTTGTTTCTGTCATTTAGACTTCATGCTTAAATTGGTCAGAGAGACAAGTAATTCAGGACCAGTTTAATTTGGTCCTAGCTTCTAAAGGATCAGCAGGCCCTCCGTTTACTTTCCACATGGCCTCCAAAATAAAGTGAATTGTCGCACCTATTTCAGTGCACAGTTGGTAAGTATGTTATTGATTATTTATTTATATTTCATTTTTCGCTTTACTGATGCATTTGTTTTATTATGACTCCTTGCATTGCTTGGTTCTACTATATATAATTATATGTAGAAAAACATATAGATTCAAAGTATAAGCGAGAACAGGCTGCCATCTCGCCTATAGCTCAGGTTGCCCAACAACGTCAAGCAGTGCCGACGCCCAATATGGCAAACCATCAACCAGTGCTGGACATGGGAAGCATAGGGAAGCCCTGCACTGCAGCAGCTTTGTCGAGCAAGGCGCCATGGCGAGACATCATCCACTAGTCCACCACCGTGAGTAGCTACCAGGGTTTAAAATATCACCGATACAGATCCGATATTTCTGATATTTCAGTATTATCGGTAGGAGCCGATATTTAGCTTGTATCGGTGATAAATTTTATAAATTTGAATTTGACCTACTAAAATTTTGATCTATGAATGCATGCTTGTTCAAAACAATTTTATAAGACTCTAATGGGGACCTAAACCTAAAAATATATCATATTTCACCACTCCTCTTCCTTTTCAAGCCGTTGCTCCCTATTCTCGCCGAACTTTAAAGTGTCATATCCTCAAATTTATATAACATTCTGTATTGCTTTTTCATATAAAATGGCATCGATACATTTTACATGATTTTATCTATAAATTCAGAGATTTTGAATATAAATTTTGGCCGAAATTTTTCTTGTATCACCGATACATTTTCGATATTTCCGTTTATCAGTGACCACCGATATTTAAAAAATATCGATAGTGACCATGATGCTGATGCACAGTCACCTGGCAGCCGAATTAGATAGTGGCAAGACTTGGGGGAGGGGCATGGTGGCACTAGATGCTCTGACTGTGCCGAGTTTCTGTGGTCTATTTCATGTTGCATAGCGAGACTAGTCACTGTGCAGCAATGGCCACAGTAATCCACTGCCACGGTTGCGGTTCATCGCTACCTTCGGGTAGGACCTTTGCCTTATTTAATCTAGAGGGTGAAGGTGGTTTTCATATGTGTTAGTATGGTGCTAAGATATGTGAAAGCCGGTGAATGGGTTACATATCCCACGGTTGAGGGCGATGGCAGCAGGTGGTGACAGCCCTGTCCATCCATAGTATTCCCCCACGTCCGGGTATGGCGTAGGAGTTTAAATACCACCCACGCTAGTGCTGTCACTATGCTCCGGTGTCTCCCCATTGCCATGGAATCAATACAACGGATGTCATGAACAAGTGCATAGCTATGTCTGTAATCATAGTATAGATGCACAATAGGATAATTACTAGCTCATTCTTTTTATTCTTTCTCTCTTTTATTTTATCCTTAGGTTTGGCTCTACATATAGTTGTGTGTGTGTGTCACACTATCCAATTCCTATCATGACTCATCCTTGTTATGAACCTTGGTGCATTATATAAATATGTTATCTTGTCCATGTGCCTATTAGATGTATTTTATTCATACGCCTTCCTTTGGGAAAATGTAAATGACAACCCTTGAATACTCATGGGTGAAATGCTACATCGATATATCCGCAATACTTGCGGACTTAATCTGATATATCACATTTCACGGCGGCGTTGTTAGGAGTGATTCTAGTGATGACGTTAAGAAATGCCAACAAAGATGATGTCCTCATCAACATGCCTAGTTATGTTGTAGTGGTTATTAGCTTAGTCATAGTCGTATGATAGTAAGACTTTGGTTGTACACCTTTGCATTGGTTCACCGCCCTTAACCCGGTGCTCTAGTCAATTTCATCGGAGCACGGACTAGAGTAGTGAGATATAGTGTAGACATGGTGTCTAGATTATACGCTTGCCTGTGATTGCGGCTTGCCCCACGGTTTGTTTGTAGTAGCTAGTAGGTGGTGACAGCCCTATTAGCCTTTGATCCTACCACGTTCGGGCTAGTTATTTAAACGTAGGTCTTCTTATGCTAGGCGGTTTAGCAACCTTCTTATCCCTGTCTGTTGCTCGGCGGATTAGTGACCTGAAGTGCAATTGTGTATGAACATTAATCTTGCTTGAATTAACTCGACTAGCTAAGTAGAACCTTGCAAGTAGAGATACATCCTTGGAAACCATATGCTCGCTCGTTGTCCTTCTCTCTTGCTAGGTTACTCTTTAATCATTAGAACTACTCCTGTGTGTGTCACTGCTCTTAATCATATATATCGCTTACCCCCACTCTAGTTTAGTTGGTATATTAATTAGTAGACATAGGATGGTTAGCTATCATAGTCTTTAGTCATTGCTTCCCTATGGATAAATACGATACCCTCGAATACTCCTGGGTGAAGTGCTACACGGTATTCTATGCGCTTGCGGATTTATCTACGATCGTAAGAAATACGAACAACGAACTTCGGCCCATCGGAGCCGATAGAGCCGCTGTACTTTCCCTTTTGAACTTTCTGCAGCGCATCTGCCTCAACCTCCACCGTGGTGCGTAGGGTCGATGATGGAAATGGAATTTTGAGCTCCTGGATCTAGGGATGAAACGCCACCGGGATGTCTCAACGGACGCTAGCACCGCTGAACAACAAAATCGGTGGCTAAAGCGGTGGGCGCGCCGTGACGCCTTTATGGGCTCGTCGGGGTTGTCGGAGCTGTAATCGGTCGTCGTTGTGTCGTCAGCGAGCCAGTCCTTCTCTAGTGGAGACAAGGTAGCATCGAGGCGGCGGCTCGTAGTCGTCGCTCCCTCCATGACGCTGGTAGCGAACAAACCGCCCAGCTTGTCGGCGACCACCAGGGCATCGAGCCCCTCTGTGTCGTTGTGCTTGAAGAGGCCGCCCCAGTTGTTAATGTTTCCGGACTGCGCCGTCCCATACTGCTCAACGGTGCCAACGCCAAGCGCGATGGCGGCATCCCACTACCTCCCCGTGGCCTGGGCGCTGCTTGGAGGAGCCAAACGGCGATCTCGCACGGCGTTCAGACCAGCGAATCGCCGATCCCACTTGCGTCCTGCTTTCGACGAACAGCTTGTCAAGAGCATCGAGGATGAGCTTGGCGTCGAGAGGATTCATGGTGCTAGGAATCAGAAATCGATGGCTCTGAATACCAATTGTTCACAGCAATAGTGGGGAAGGAATGGAGAATTGAGGATAGTATTAGAAGAACAACAAAGCAGAGATGAAGAATAGCATAAGGAGGATAGGAATGTTTAGAACAAGTGCAGATTATTACAATTTTGTTGTTTGATGCCCTCTCTCTACCAACATCTAAGGATATACTCCCTCCGTCCTAAAAAAACCCGCAACTATGAGATTCGTGCCGGTCAAGTCAATTCAAGTTTGACCAAGTTTATATTAAATAGTATTCACGTTTAAGTCTCTAAATTATTTTATTATGAAAATATATTAGATAATTAATCTAATGATACTTAATTTGCATTGTAAATGTTGTTACCTTTTTTATAACTTGGGTCAAAATTTAAATTGTTTGACTCCTCGAAATGTGAGAATTGCGGTCTTTTTGGGATGGAGGGAGTATATGTGATCCATACATAGGCCAAGCCCAACAAAGTAAAAGGCACGTAGGCCCAAGTCCAAAGCCCATTACCTATTACTTATACCAGCCCAAGTCACTAACCATGCTCCTGCTGCTTGCTTGGCCATACGTGCATGCTCCTGTTGCTTGCTCCTGTTGTGATTCAGATGCAGAACCTGATAGCCGGCAGAACCTGCTGCTCCTGTCGACCGGGAAACAAGTCTTTGTGGGCCTTCTTTTTTTCATTTTGCCAAGTCTAAAATAGCAAAGTATTGGAGAGTGGCTGTTTTTTTGTGTGGCATATTGTTTTGGAAGTTGGTGAAACACAAGATTTGACAAGTAAAATATACCAAACTTTTGGAGATGCTCTAAATACAGAGACAAGTGTGCAAGGAATCCATGCTCGTGTAGAAGAAGCCACGGCCGGCCACACAACAGGAAGGGGAACGGCTAGTTGGCCGGGCCGCTGGGCCTCTTACGAACTTGGCCCGCTGCAACGGGCCGGGGAGGCGCGGAAGTGCCATTACTCTATAGAAATGGAAACGTGAAGTCCCAAGTAAGGCAGAGGAGGCCGATCCGAGTTCCCGCTCATTCTCCATTCTTCCCAAGTTGGCCGTCGGCTTCCGCCTCCGCCCGCCGCCTTCCGCCTCCGCCCGCCGCCTCCCTTCGCCATGCCGCTTCCAAGGCGGTGGCCAAGAGTTCGGGGTCTGATTCCCGCGCGCGGGTCGCGTTCCTCTACGGCTGCGCCCCAGTCCGCGCCGCCGGCCGCTTCCTCGACGGCCGCGTAGCCCACAGATTCATCGATGCCCGCGCCGTCTTCGGCATCTTCGGTGCCCGCGCCCCCCTCGTCTTCCTCGACTGCCGTGGCGCCCTCGGCATCCTCGACGGCTGCGCCGCACTCAGCTTTCCCTATGCCCGCGCCGCCCACGGCATCCTCCTCGACGGCCGCGGAGCACTGGGCTTCCTCGACTGCTCCGCCCTCGTCTTCGTCACCGCCCGTGCCGTGCTCGGCTTCCTCCACTCCCGCGCCGCATCCTTCCGATGAATCCATCCTGCGCCCTGTACCGCCCTCGACGACCGCGCCCCCGTCCGCTTACATGACGGCCGGTCCCCCCTCGGCAGCATCCACGGTAGCGCCACCCTCGGGTTCTTCCGCGCCTGTGCCTGCTCGACCTGACGATGATGGAGTATTCGGGAGCCCTTCCGCGCCTAGGAGTAGTGCACCCTCGGACCTGCCACCGCCTCCGCCTCCTCCTAGGGCTCATTCGAGCGCGCCACCAACAAAGCCGCTACCGGGCGGAGGACCTTCGGCTTCATCGGCAAGAACTGCCCCCAGTGCTACTGCTGACAAGAAGTCTCCACCTCGGGTAAGTTCTAATGTTACTCGAATTGGCTTTTATGGTATTCTGCTAGATTCGGGGTCGTAATTCCACTAGATTGAATGTAAGCAGAAAAGGAAACCTAGGTCTGATTTGTGATCATAACGTTAAACTACACACCTGCTAGAAAGTAGACACATATTCTATCTATTCTATCTCAATTATGGACCCACGAGGTGGAGCGAGCTGCCGGGAACGACTCGGTGTAAGAGCTCCCTGTTTGTTCCTTTATAGATTAATTTTGTTTAGTTTTCCCCAAGTTTTCGTCCTATACGATTGATGCAGACTACATTGCAGTCAAATTCTTCACAGCTGCTCAAATTACAATGAGCTCTTAGACTCGAATAAATTCTATTGTTGTCTAATGGCAAATGATTGATATAACTTAGAAGTGGTCAGATATTCAGGATCATTTGTGTTCAGTTTTATGAAATTGTGATTTGTGCTTTTGAAGTGAATCACAGAATTTTTTTGCCAAACGTTTTTAAAACTACCTGATACAGTTTTTGTTCAACTATTACATTTTAGCACAAAGGTGCTGGCTGTCTTAATTCGTCCCTGTTTTCATTCCAGTAGTGTTCTGTTATATTATATCTATAAATTCGGTGACAACTACCACAATTTCTTTAGCTTGTAACTGAACTGTAAGATAATCTTCTCTTATCTATGATTGAATAGACTAAGAAGTGGTCAAAGATTTTAGATGATGTATGTATGTTCAGTTTTCTGAAATTGTAAATCGTGCTTTAGGAGTGAATTGCACATTTTTGCCACACTTTTAAAACTACCTGATATATTTTTTGTTCAGTTATTACATTTTAGAAGGAGGATCCCAGCTGTCTTAATGTGTCCCTGTTCTTGTTTTTTTGACCGGAGCTCCTGTTCTTATTTCGTTAGTGTTCTGTTATATCTATAAATTCGGTGATAACTACTTTTGTGTCACAACATCTTTAACTTGTAACTGAACCTAATATAATGTAAATTACATATATGTGTCGACATGTGACCCTTTATAGGTAATTAATTAGTGCAGCTTGCTGAGCTCCTTGCAGAGGATGCACTCCTCTTAATTAATATACTTTTCTTTGTGATCACAGAGGAACTTAAACCATACAGAGAAGCAGAAGTGTTGGCAGGCGGCCCCACTTGTTCCAGGCCGTAATCCAGACAGATGGAGAGCTGACATTGTTGGAAACCCAGTCTGCCATAAGCTAAATGGAAAGCCTGGAATTCATGGATTTGAGTATGACCATATTGAACCGTACTCAAAGGGTACCTTATTCTACCTTTGGAATCTGTAGTAAATGTCAAAGGAGCGGATTGAAATAACAACTTGTCTTTGCAGGTGGACCGACAGATGTTAACAATTGCCAAATCCTGCAGTATGACGTCAACAAGGCCAAAGGTGCCAAATATCAAGTAGATGTCAATGATCCTTACTTGGATACAAGGATTGGGTTGAGGGAAATGGCAGCCGCTTCTCCAGCACTTCGTTATGGTGGTAAGTTATGATAAAGGATATTGGCTCGTCATTTTAGTATATAATATCATCTATTTAATTTTACCTTTCGCTTGCAGAGAATGAGTTAGATTTGGTGGAGATGGCCGCCTATGGTTCCACCGATAGAGATTCAAGGAAGTGCAAAGTTTTTAACGGAAAGGAAGAGGCGATAAGAGATAAAATGCCACCCGCTGATATTCCATCGTGTGGTCTTACAAAAGTAGAAGACAGATCGTGAGGTATTGATGTTATTTGAATTTTTTTCAACGTTAAATTACCCATTTGAATTTAGCCTCCAAGTGAACTAGCCTTTAACCTCCTGTACCAACTTGAACTTACTTTGTTTTAGGTACTGTGGAAAGGTGCATTGGGAAGTAACTGACTATGGTACATTGGGAAGTAACTGACTATGGTGCATAAAGGGCAAGGCTTAAGGAGGCTTTTGATCATAGGTTTGGAGACATATACTGTGTACTGTTCATAAAGGATAGAGGGATGAAGCGTTTAAACATTCTCATGGTCACGTTTGTGCAGACAGTTGCATGGTTTTTTTGTAAACTTGGTCTGTGGATGCGTACATACTTTTTTTTTTAGGGAAATGATGCGTACATACTTTTATCATCTGATTCATTTACATCAGTTCACTTTCCTAACATATTTTGCTTCTTGCCAGTATTATTTAAATCAGTTGATGCCTCATGCTTATTTTGCTTCTTGGCAGTATTGATGTAGGGTCACAGCACAAACTCACTTTGTGCCGCATTTTGTTCCACGGTTCCTAGTTTGATGTAGTAGAAAAGAGCAGCATGTTAGTACAAAAACGAACTTATCAAACCATCACAAACTTTAGTAGTTTCTGAACAAATAACAAGTTATTTTCAACAATTCCACAATGTCGATCTCATTGTGACTTATGAATGGATTTATGTCTCTTTCATGTAATATTGTCTCAGGTTAATCAGAAAGACATCATTGCAACCTCCATTATAACATGGAATGTATAAATAGGAAGCAATTAGCAAGTTAACAAAACATCACCACAACCTCGAGTACTGTGGAAATATTAGGATTCACTACAACTCTGTTTAATTTAGAACAAAAATTAATAGAATCAAGCGAGCACACAACCAAAGAATAAGAGAAGGGAACCATAGAAAACTAGATAGAGTGGAGGTTCTTAGCCTTGAGCTATGAATGGATTAAGTGTCTTTTATGGAGCAAATATGTATCGGGGTTAACGAGAAAGACATCATTGCCTGCAGACAATGTAAAATAGGCATGCATGACTACCAGAATCTGCAAAGCTACTGATGAGGACATGATACCTTCAGATATGACCATTGATTATAAGGTGACCTTATTCCCATATTTGCATAGTGATTTTTGGAACAATTCACTTGGTTGCACATGTACATTTTCTTATTTGATTGAAGGTACAGATGTGTCTCAAAGCGCAAGCTCATCAAAGTCCAACATTCAGTTCGTCGGCAGCCCAATAGTGCTTCATTGGAAAGGCCATAACTCATCCATCCGGAGTGCGATTAAGGTCAATGAGCACTTGATAGAAAGATTATTCGATAAGCTTTCAAACAGATCTGGTCCTACCTCAATATCACATCAGCAAGACCTCCAAAGCATCAGGACATGCTGTCCCTGTTTCTGCCGTGAGCTACGTCATCGTCATGGGCTTGTTATTCACCATTGGGACCCCGGCCTAAGTTGTAGCACACCCCAAAGACGTGGAGAACATATCTAGGAAACCCTTGGACGTCCTCCCTGTTGGAAACCACCTTAGGAGGCAAGGAAGGGCGTCCAAGCCAGTTGGAGGCCCAATCCATGTCAAGTTCGAGTCCATCTCGAAATTCAGGAGCAGTCAACACCAAAACGGACGCCCAGAACGCATACAAACTCCGTTTTTGATGATTCATATATGGATGGAAAGATAATTTCATAAGCTATACAATCACTTTTGTTTGAGGTACAAATTCCACAGGAATCAACTGGCATCATTGAAACAAGACAATGTTCAGAATCTGTCATCGTGCTACGCCATCGTCTTTTGGGCCGTTGGGCCGTGTATCACCCTTGCCCATTAGGAGGGCGCCCCAATGGGTAGTATGCACACCCCTTAGACCTTATAATCAGTAGCCGTCACCTACGTTAGGGTTTTGGGGTTTTTCTTTAGATCAATCTGCTTGTCCTCTTATAGCAGCGACAGCTAGGGTTGGAAGAGCTCGGCGGCCATCCCCAGCGTCCGTGCTGCGGATGGGACACTCGGCGTCCATTGGGTCGACGGGGGAGCACGCAGGAGGCAGAGGGGCGCGGCTCTGGCGAACGCAAGTGTGCCATGCGTGCGCACGACCGGCGCTGGAAGGTGGGCCCGTGAGGCAGAGCGCGCGCGCGAGGGAGCGGCACCGTCCGCTGCACTGCGTGCGGTGAGCGAGCGGCGGCGGCGGCAGGAGGGCGTGGGGGTTTAGAGTTGGGAGAAGGCAGGGGAGGCGCTGGCTGGGCCTTGGGCCGCGGCTGGAGGAGGAGAAGGGATGGGCCGGTGTCGGTGATGGTGCGGCTGGGCCTCGGGTTTAGGCCCAAGGAGAGGAGAGAAGAGAGGTCTTTTCTATTTTCCCTACAGATGTTCGAATGGAGTTTGAGATATAGTTTAAATGAGATTTGAATAGAGATTCAAAAGGAGTTTCAAAAGAGTTTAGTTGGGGATTTGGTAGAGATGGATTTGGATATTGAATTTGTATACACATATACGTGTATGTGTAAGCATATATATATTAGAAATAAAAATACATATGCGTATATAAATGACGGGATTTCCGAGAAAAAGGGATTAGGATGGATAGCACGAGTATACACATATACATACTCGAATACATGTATATGCACATACTTGCTAGGATTCGGAGAGGAATATTTGGAGTTGCAGAGTAAGGATTTGAGGGGGATCGAATATATATATGTATGATTCGGAGTGGGTATATATATATATATATATATATATATATATATATATATATATATATATATATATATATATAGGGTTTTTGATAACGAGATGTCAACGTAGGTGTGTATGTATATATAGAGAGAGGCATATAAGTGATGGAATTTTGGAGAGAGACGCTAGCGGATATACGTGTGTAGGGACACACACATCGAGGTGGTAAGATTCTTGAAAGAGAGTTGTTGGAAGGATAGCGCGTATAAGTGTAGATATACTCGAGTTTTATATATATATATATATATATATACACGCTAGGATTTTGGAAAGGATCCAGAGTAAGGGAGTAGTTAGAAGGATTGGAGAAAGGGCTGCTATGGACTCGAGCACTTCAAACTCGGGCAAAGCCCAAACACGAAACCAACTCGAAAGTCAAGGCAAACTCCTACAAGCAATTCTACATGAATGCAACGATTTGCTAGCGACTTGTCAGACGTTTGACCTACGTCGGACCTAGTGACTATATGATTCACACTTTACAGGAATTTTTTTTGAAAGCTCAGATTTTGCCTACGGAAAACCCGGGATGTTACACCCTCTTCGGTCCATGTTGCTAAAAAGCTTATTTAACAATATTACATAAGTCATTAGTCGAGATTAGCATGTAACAGTTGATAAGCATAGCAGCAACTAAACTTAACATGCATAAAACCCTCCCAAAAGGTGACAAGGATATATAGTACAGAAGATGCTAGGTAAATTTCTTAGGGTATACAATTTATAAAATGCATATGAACTTTGATTACAATGATGAATAGGTAGCAAGGAAATCCCTAAGTCACACTTGCCTTCCTCAAAGTTACTCCTGATCAAAGACTTGCTCCTGAGAATCCTCGAACTACTCAGCCTCTATTTGTTCATAAAATTAACCACACATACATCATTACAAGCTAGTACAAGCATACAAAGGAATAAGCTTCTATTAGAACAGTACACCAAGCAGTAAAAACATATAAAAAAACACTACGAATTTATTCTCACTTCACTACGAACACGTGAGCGCGAGAATCACTCTAATCGGAGCTACGGATAAAAAAAGCTATGAGTTTTATAGCATCGAGAAACTTGGTTCTATAGCATGGAAAGGATGCAAACTAGCATTCTGTGGTCTATTTCATGTTGCCGAGAAAAGCAATGGCACCACTAAAACTTTTTGCCTTATTTAATCTAGAGGTGAAGGTGGTTTTCATATGTGTTAGTATGGTGCTAATGAAAGCGGTGAATGGGTTACATATCCACGGTTGAGGCGCGATGGCAGCAGGTGGTGCTATCCATCCATATGTCCGGTGCGGGTTCTATTTCATGTTACTCCCCATTGGCCATGGAATCAATTCATCGCCACGGATTTGCCTTACAATCTAGAGGTGAATGGCTATGTCTGTAAGTATGGTGCTAAGATATAAAGCCGTGAATGGGCACCCACGGTTGAGGATAATGGTGAGTGCTGTCATTCTTTTATTCTTTCTCTCTTTATGGCGTAGGAGTTTAAATCCACCCACGGTTTGTCACTACATATGGTGTCTCCCCATGCCATGTCAATGTAACATGTATAGCTATGTCTGTAATCATAGTATAGATGCACAATAGGATAATTACTAGCTCATTCTTTTATTCTTTCTCTCTTTTATTTTATCCTTAGGTTTGGCTCTACATATAGTTGTGTGTGTGTCACACTATCCAATTCCTATCATGACTCATCCTTGTTATGAACCTTGGTAAATTATATAAATATGTTATCTTGTCCATGTGCCTATTAGATGTATTTTATTCATACGCCTTCCTTTGGGAAAATGTAAATGACAACCCTTGAATACTCATGGGTGAAATGCTACATCGATATATCCGTGCGCTTGCGGACTTAATCTGATATATCACATTTCTGGCGGCGTTGCTAGGAGTGATTCTAGTGATGACGTTAAGAAATGCCAACAGTGATGTTCTCATCAACATGCCTAGTTATGTTGTAGTGGTTATTAGCTTAGTCATAGTCGTATGATAGTAAGACTTTGGTTGTACACCTTTGCATTGGTTCACCGCCCTTAACCCGGTGCTCTAGTCAATTTCATCGGAGCACGGACTAGAGTAGTGAGATATAGTGTAGACATGGTGTCTAGATTATACGCTTGCCTGTGATTGCGGCTTGCCCCACGGTTATTTTGTAGTAGCTAGTAGGTGGTGACAGCCCTATTAGCCTTTGATCCTACCACGTTCGGGCTAGTTATTTAAACGTAGGTCTTCTTATGCTAGGCGGTTTAGCAACCTTCTCATCCTCATGCATTGCTCGGCGGATTAGTGACCTGAAGTGCAATTGTGTATGAACATTAATCTTGCTTGAATTAACTTTCGACTAGCTAAGTAGAACCTTGCAAGTAGAGATACATCCTTGAAACCATATGCTCGCTCGTTGTCCTTCTCGCTTGCTAGGTTACTCTTTAATCATTAGAACTACTCCTGTGTGTGTCACTGCTCTTAATCATATATATCGCTTACCCCACTCTAGTTTAGTTGGTATATTAATTAGTAGACATAGGATGGTTAGCTATCATAGTCTTTAGTCATTGCTTCCCTATGGATAAATACGATACCCTCGAATACTCCTAGGTGAAGTGCTACACGGTATTCTATGCGCTATGCGGATTTATCTCTACGATCGTAAAGAAATACGAACAACGAACTTCGCCCATCGGAGCCGATAGAGCGCTTGTACTTTCCCTTTTGAACTTTCTGGCGCATCTGCCTCAACCTCCACCGTGGTGCGTAGGGTCGATGATGGAAATGGAATTTTGAGCTCCTGGATCTAGGGCTGAAACGCTACTGGGATGTCTCAACGGACGCTAGCACCGCTGAGAACAAAATCGGTGGCTAAAGCGGTGGGCGCGGCCGTGGCGCATTTGTATGGGCTCGTCGGGGTTGTCGGAGCTAATCGGTCGTCGTTGTGTCGTCAGCGAGCCAGTCCTTCCCTAGTGACTATATGATTCACACTTTACAGGAATTTTTTTTGAAAGCTCAGATTTTGCCTACGGAAAACCCGGGATGTTACACCCTCTTCGGTCCATGTTGCTAAAAAGCTTATTTAACAATATTACATAAGTCATTAGTCGAGATTAGCATGTAACAGTTGATAAGCATAGCAGCAACTAAACTTAACATGCATAAAACCCTCCCAAAAGGTGACAAGGATATATAGTACAGAAGATGCTAGGTAAATTCCTTAGGGTATACAATTTATAAAATGCATATGAACTTTGATTACAATGATGAATAGGTAGCAAGAAATCCCTAAGTCACACTTGCCTTCCTCAAAGTTACTCCTGATCAAAGACTTGCTCCTGAGAATCCTCGAACTACTCAGCCTCTATTTGTTCATAAAATTAACCACACATACATCATTACAAGCTAGTACATGCACACAAAGGAATAAGCTTCTATTAGAACAGTACACCAAGCAGTAAAAACATATAAAAAAACACTACGAATTTATTCTCACTTCACTCACGAACACGTGGTAGCGAGAATCACTCTAATCGGAGCTACGGATAAAAGCTATGAGTTTTATAGCATCGAGAAACTTGGTTCTATAGCATCGAAGATCACCAAATCCGAAAAATACCACTAAAACTTTGCCGCCCGTAAAATAGCATGGGAAGGATGCTCCGTTACCTGAAACTAGCATTCTGTCCTACTTGCTGTTAACGTCTATTCGTCCGTCCTACTGTCTTTCGTCTTCGCAGCTTCCTCAAGGCGCCGGACCCAGAGTCCCAGACGCGCGCTCTGCTGCTGCGCGACCATGCGAGGCTAGCTCCGCACACTCCCGCTCCCGGTCGCCACCGCCCCACATGCTCCCTGCTCCCCGGCGCGCACGCTGCACCCGCCTGTCCCACAGCCTGGCCTCCGCGTCGCTGCCCAGGAGCCTTCGCGTCGCTGCCAGACCCGCCCAGCGCTACCATCGTGTCGACGTACGCGTCCCGGAGCCTCGCGAGCAGGAGCGCCGGCGCCACTAGCACCGCCGCGGCAGATCCGCGCTGCACGCGCCAGCCTGTTGGCCTTCCATGACAACGGCCACCGCGCAGCGGCAGCGGAGCCTGCTGCCTGCCCTGCCGCCGCCCCAGGCGGGCCATCGTGAGGTGCCGTGACGGCGAGCCCAGGCGCTGGTAGCTCCTCCGTGCCCAGTACATCTGGATGCTGTGGCGCGGCTAGGACACGTGCATGGCCATGGCCATGGCTGCTGGTCAGCCGGTGGACGGTGGTGTCGAGTCGACGGACCGCGAGGATCTGGTGCCGCGACGAGGCGTATGTGGCTGGAATGCAAGTGCCAGGTCAATACATGTTCACGTGATATGGCTATCTCTGTCTATGTGGCCGTGAATCCTTTCTTGCCTGCATCTCTGCTAGTCTGCCTGGACTTGGATTGCAGCGAGCGCAACCTGCGCCTGGCGGTAGCTACCATGTCCACAAGGAGGTGGAGGAACAGGCGCTCGGACGAACATGCGGACGACGCAAACAGTAAACGTGACAGAATGCTAGTTCGGAACGACAAGGTTTTAGTGGTATTTTTCAGATTTGGTGATCTTTCGATGCTATAGAACCAAATTTTCCATTTTATAAATGTTTTTTAAACTGAAAACATTCGAGACACAATTTTGGGTGAATCATAGACCAGGCATAGGACGAAGGATTATAGACCGGGTGATTTCGTTTGCAATTCAGAAATGAACTGCCAAAAGACTTACAATGTATTTATAAGTAGTTGTTTTCCTAAATTTAGAAGGATGCCAAATTGATTTGCCAATCTCTTGGAGATGGTCTTAGGGTTCTACTGTTTAGATATTTATTTATAAGTAGTTGTTGCCAAACCCCATTTCCATTCAGCAACTTGAAAAGCCATTTACTTAAGAGACATTTATTTTGATTATCTAAATTTAAAACACCCAACCCCCCTTGATCTCTCGGTGTACAAATCACCTCCCATTTAGTCGGTCTGTATTTCTTCTTATGCTCATCACTTTGCCAGAAAAATTACGATATGAAGTAATCTAATTTCTTCAGCACCCCTTTTGGTAATTCAAAGAAGGATAGCATAAACATGGGGAGACTGTTTAAAACAGAATTTAGCAAGACTAGTCTCCCACCTACTGACAACAACTTCCTCCTCCAACTATTCAACTTCTTTTGGAAACATTCTTCAACATGTTTCAAATCCTTATCAAGAGCTTTTTGTGATGCATAGGAATGCCTAGGTATCGAAAAGGATATGAGCCCACATCACATCAAAAAATCTGAGCATATTCAAATTGATTTGCCTTTGCTGCCCCATAGCAAAACAATTCACTTTTATGGAAGTTTATCCTGAGTCCCAACAACTGCTCAAAAGCACAAAGCAAAAGCTTCATGTTTTGGGCCTGCTCAAGATCATTGTTCATAAAAATGACAGTGTCGTCTGCATATTGTAGGATTGAAAGTCCATCATCTACCAAGTGTGGTACCACCCCTTTAATTTGTTCCGCCTCTTTGGCTCTTGAAATAAGGAAAACCAGCATATCAACCACCAAATTAAAAAGAATAGGAGATAGCGGGTCCCTTGTCGAACTCCTTTCCTACTTTGAAAATAATGTCCTATATCATCATTCACTTTTACCGCAAAAAAACAGTGACCTGTGAAGGTGATGAATTTCTTAGCCTAGGTTAATTGTTGAGTGAGGGGAAACGTGTATAGGTGTGAATGGAAGTTTAGAAGCGATCTCCTTTCTAACATATATGTGGTATCTATATATAAAGTCTTTCCTTGTTTCTGTCATTTAGACTTCATGCTTAAATTGGTCAGAGAGACAAGTAATTCAGGACCAGTTTAATTTGGTCCTAGCTTCTAAAGGATCAGCAGGCCCTCCGCTTACTTTCCACATGGCCCTCCAAAATAAAGTGAATTGTCGCACCTATTTCAGTGCACAGTTGGTAAGTATGTTATTGATTATTTATTTATATTTCATTTTTTCGCTTTACTGATGCATTTGTTTTATTATGACTCCTTGCATTGCTTGGTTCTACTATATATAATTATATGTAGAAAAACATATAGATTCAAAGTATAAGCGAGAACAGGCTGCCATCTCGCCTATAGCTCAGGTTGCCCAACAACGCCAAGCAGTGCCGACGCCCAATATGGCAAAACCATCAACCAGTGCTGGACATGGGAAGCATAGGAAGCCCTGCACTCGAAAAGCAGCTTTGTCGGAGCAAGGCGCCAGAGCGAGACATCATCCACTAGTCCACCACCGTGAGTAGCTACCAGGTTTAAAATATCACCGATACAGATCCGATATTTCTGATATTTCAGTATTATCGGTAGGAGCCGATATTTAGCTTGTATCGGTGATAAATTTTATAAATTTGAATTTGACCTACTAAAATTTTGATCTATGAATGCATGCTTGTTCAAAACAATTTTATAAGACTCTAATGGGGACCTAAACCTAAAAATATATCATATTTCACCACTCCTCTTCCTTTTCAAGCCGTTGCTCCCTATTCTCGCCGAACTTTAAAGTGTCATATCCTCAAATTTATATAACATTCTGTATTGCTTTTTCATATAAAATGGCATCGATACATTTTACATGATTTTATCTATAAATTCAGAGATTTTGAATATAAATTTTGGCCGAAATTTTTCTTGTATCACCGATACATTTTCGATATTTCCGTTTATCAGTGACCACCGATATTTAAAAAATATCGATAGTGACCATGATGCTGATGCACAGTCACCTGGCAGCCGAATTAGATAGTGGCAAGACTTGGGGGAGGGGCATGGTGGCACTAGATGCTCTGACTGTGCCGAGTTTCTGTGGTCTATTTCATGTTGCATAGCGAGACTAGTCACTGTGCAGCAATGGCCACAGTAATCCACTGCCACGGTTGCGGTTCATCGCTACCTTCGGGTAGGACCTTTGCCTTATTTAATCTAGAGGGTGAAGGTGGTTTTCATATGTGTTAGTATGGTGCTAAGATATGTGAAAGCCGGTGAATGGGTTACATATCCCACGGTTGAGGGCGATGGCAGCAGGTGGTGACAGCCCTGTCCATCCATAGTATTCCCCCACGTCCGGGTATGGCGTAGGAGTTTAAATACCACCCACGCTAGTGCTGTCACTATGCTCCGGTGTCTCCCCATTGCCATGGAATCAATACAACGGATGTCATGAACAAGTGCATAGCTATGTCTGTAATCATAGTATAGATGCACAATAGGATAATTACTAGCTCATTCTTTTATTCTTTCTCTCTTTTATTTTATCCTTAGGTTTGGCTCTACATATAGTTGTGTGTGTGTCACACTATCCAATTCCTATCATGACTCATCCTTGTTATGAACCTTGGTGCATTATATAAATATGTTATCTTGTCCATGTGCCTATTAGATGTATTTTATTCATACGCCTTCCTTTGGGAAAAATGTAAATGACAACCCTTGAATACTCATGGGTGAAATGCTACATCGATATATCCGCAAGCTTATGAGACTTAATCTGATATATCACATTTACGGCGGCGTTGCTAGGAGTGATTCTAGTGATGACGCTAAGAAATGCCAATGATGATGTCCTCATCAACATGCCTAGTTATGTTGTAGTGGTTATTAGCTTAGTCATAGTCGTATGATAGTAAGACTTTGGTTGTACACCTTTGCATTGGTTCACCGCCCTTAACCCGGTGCTCTAGTCAATTTCATCGAGCACGGACTAGAGTAGTGAGATATAGTGTAGACATGGTGTCTAGATTATACGCTGTTCTGTGATTATGGCTTGCCCACGGTTATTTTGTAGTAGCTAGTAGGTGGTGACAGCCCTATTAGCCTTTGATCCTACCACGTTCGGGCTAGTTATTTAAACGTAGGTCTTCTTATGCTAGGGCGTGTTTAGCAACCTTCTTATCCTGTCTGCTTGCTCGGCGGATTAGTGACCAAAGTGCAATTGTGTATGAACATTAATCTTGCTTGAATTAACTCGACTAGCTAAGTAGAACCTTGCAAGTAGAGATACATCCTTGAAACCATATGCTCGCTCGTTGTCCTTCTCGCTTGCTAGGTTACTCTTTAATCATTAGAACTACTCCTGTGTGTGTCACTTGCTCTTAATCATATATATCGCTACCCCCACTTCTAGTTTAGTTGGTATATTAATTAGTAGACATAGGATGGTTAGCTATCATAGTCTTTAGTCATTGCTTCCCTATGGATAAATACGATACCCTCGAATACTCCTGGGTGAAGTGCTACACGGTATTCTATGCGCTTGCGGATTTATCTACGATCGTAAGAAATACTGAACAATGAACTTCGCCCATCGAACCCGATAGAGCCGCTAATACTTTCCCTTTTGAACTTTACGCAGCGCATCTGCCTCAACCTCCACCGTGGTGCGTAGGGTCGATGATGGAAATGGAATTTTGAGCTCGGATCTAGGGCTGAAACGCCACTTGAGGATGTCTCAACGGACGCTTCTTCCGCTGAACAAAATCGGTGGCTAAAGCGGTGGGCGCGTGGCCACGTGGCTGGGTTGTCGGAGCTGTAATCGGTCGTGCGTTGTGTCGTCGTCGTGAGCCGTCCTTCTCTAGTGGAGACAAGGTAGCATCAGAGGCGGCCGGCTCGTAGTCGCGCTCCTCCATGACGCGGGTAGCGAACAAACCGCCCCAGTTGTCGGCGACCACCAAGGCATCGAGCTCCTCTGTGTCGTTGTGCTTGAAGAGGCCGCCCAGATTGTTAATGTTTTGGACTCGCGCCGTCCCCTGCTGCTCGAGGGTGCCAACGCCAAGCGCGATGGCGGCATCCCACTACCTCCCCGTGGCCTGGGCGCTGCTTGGAGGAGCCGAACGGCGATCTCGCACGGCGTTCAGACCAGCGAATCGCCGATCCCACTTCGCGTCCTGCTCGACGAACAGCTTGTCAAGAGCATCGAGGATGAGCTTACGCCGAGAGGATTCATGGTGCTAGGAATCAGAAATCGATGGCTCTGAATACCAATTGTTCACAGCAATAGTGGGAAGGAATGGAGAATTGAGGATAGTATTAGAAGAACAACAAAGCAGAGATGAAGAATAGCATAAGGAGGATAGGAATGTTTAGAACAAGTGCAGATTATTACAATTTTGTTGTTTGATGCCCTCTCTCTACCAACATCTAAGGATATACTCCTCCGGTTCCCAAAAAAAGACCCATAACTATGAGATTGGTGCCGGTCAAGTCAATTCAAGTTTGACAAAGTATATATTAAATAGTATTCACATTTAAGTCTCTAAATTATTTTATTATAAAAATATATTAGATAATTAATCTAATGATACTTAATTTGCATTGTAAATGTTGTTACCTTTTTTATAACTTGGGTCAAAATTTAAATTGTTTGACTCCTCGAAATGTGAGAATTGCGGTCTTTTTGGGATGGAGAGAGTATATGTGATCCATACATAGGCCAAGCCCAACAAAGTAAAAGGCACGTAGGCCCAAGTCCAAAGCCCATTACCTATTACTTATACCAGCCCAAGTCACTAACCATGCTCCTGCTGCTTGCTTGGCCATACGTGCATGCTCCTGTTCTGATTCAGATGCAGAACCTGATAGCCGGCAGAACCTGCTGCTCCTGTCGACCGGGAAACAAGTCTTTGTGGGCCTTCTTTTTTTCATTTTGCCAAGTCTAAAATAGCAAAGTATTGGAGAGTGGCTGTTTTTTTGTGTGGCATATTGTTTTGGAAGTTGGTGAAACACAAGATTTGACAAGTAAAATATACCAAACTTTTGGAGATGCTCTAAATACAGAGACAAGTGTGCAAGGAATCCATGCTCGTGTAGAAGAAGCCACGGCCGGCCACACAACAGGAAGGGGAACGGCTAGTTGGCCGGGCCGCTGGGCCTCTTACGAACTTGGCCCGCTGCAACGGGCCGGGGAGGCGCGGAAGTGCCATTACTCTATAGAAATGGAAACGTGAAGTCCCAAGTAAGGCAGAGGAGGCCGATCCGAGTTCCCGCTCATTCTCCATTCTTCCCAAGTTGGCCGTCGGCTTCCGCCTCCGCCCGCCGCCTTCCGCCTCTGCCCGCCGCCTCCCTTCGCCATGCCGCTTCCAAGGCGGTGGCCAAGAGTTCGGGGTCTGATTCCCGCGCGCGGGTCGCGTTCCTCTACGGCTGCGCCCCAGTCCGCGCCGCCGGCCGCTTCCTCGACGGCCACGTAGCCCACAGATTCATCGATGCCCGCGCCGTCTTCGGCATCTTCGGTGCCCGCGCCCCCCTCGTCTTCCTCGACTGCCGTGGCGCCCTCGGCATCCTCGACGGCTGCGCCGCACTCAGCTTTCCCTATGCCCGCGCCGCCCACGGCATCCTCCTCGACGGCCGCGGAGCACTGGGCTTCCTCGACTGCTCCGCCCTCGTCTTCGTCACCGCCTGTGCCGTGCTCGGCTTCCTCCACTCCCGCGCCGCATCCTTCCGATGAATCCATCCTGCGCCCTGTACCGCCCTCGACGACCGCGCCCCCGTCCGCTTACATGACGGCCGGTCCCCCCTCGGCAGCATCCACGGTAGCGCCACCCTCGGGTTCTTCCGCGCCTGTGCCTGCTCGACCTGACGATGATGGAGTATTCGGGAGCCCTTCCGCGCCTAGGAGTAGTGCACCCTCGGACCTGCCACCGCCTCCGCCTCCTCCTAGGGCTCATTCGAGCGCGCCACCAACAAAGCCGCTACCGGGCGGAGGACCTTCGGCTTCATCGGCAAGAACTGCCCCCAGTGCTACTGCTGACAAGAAGTCTCCACCTCGGGTAAGTTCTAATGTTACTCGAATTGGCTTTTATGGTATTCTGCTAGATTCGGGGTCGTAATTCCACTAGATTGAATGTAAGCAGAAAAGGAAACCTAGGTCTGATTTGTGATCATAACGTTAAACTACACACCTGCTAGAAAGTAGACACATATTCTATCTATTCTATCTCAATTATGGACCCACGAGGTGGAGCGAGCTGCCGGGAACGACTCGGTGTAAGAGCTCCCTGTTTGTTCCTTTATAGATTAATTTTGTTTAGTTTTCCCAAGTTTTCGTCCCTAATACGATTGATGCAGACTACATTGCAGTCAAATTCTTCACAGCTGCTCAAATTACAATGAGCTCTTAGACTCGAATAAATTCTATTGTTGTCTAATGGCAAATGATTGATATAACTTAGAAGTGGTCAGATATTCAGGATCATTTGTGTTCAGTTTTATGAAATTGTGATTTGTGCTTTTGAAGTGAATCACAGAATTTTTTTTGCCAAACGTTTTTAAAACTACCTGATACAGTTTTTGTTCAACTATTACATTTTAGCACAAAGGTGCTGGCTGTCTTAATTCGTCCTGTTTTCATTCCAGTAGTGTTCTGTTATATTATATCTATAAATTCGGTGACAACTACCACAATTTCTTTTAGCTTGTAACTGAACTGTAAGATAATCTTCTTATCTATGATTGAATAGACTAAGAAGTGGTCAAAGATTTTAGATGATGTATATATGTTCAGTTTTCTGAAATTGTAAATCGTGCTTTAGGAGTGAATTGCACATTTTTGCCACACTTTTAAAACTACCTGATATATTTTTTGTTCAGTTATTACATTTTAGAAGGAGGATCCCAGCTGTCTTAATGTGTCCCTGTTCTTGTTTTTTTTGACCGGAGCTCCTGTTCTTATTTCGTTAGTGTTCTGTTATATCTATAAATTCGGTGATAACTACTTTTGTGTCACAACATCTTTAACTTGTAACTGAACCTAATATAATGTAAATTACATATGTGTCGACATGTGACCCTTTTATAGGTAATTAATTAGTGCAGCTTGCTGAGCTCCTTGCAGAGGATGCACTCCTCTTAATTAATATACTTTTCTTTGTGATCACAGAGGAACTTAAACCATACAGAGAAGCAGAAGTGTTGGCAGGCGGCCCCACTTGTTCCAGGCCGTAATCCAGACAGATGGAGAGCTGACATTGTTGGAAACCCAGTCTGCCATAAGCTAAATGGAAAGCCTGGAATTCATGGATTTGAGTATGACCATATTGAACCGTACTCAAAGGGTACCTTTATTCTACCTTTGGAATCTGTAGTAAATGTCAAAGGAGCGGATTGAAATAACAACTTGTCTTTGCAGGTGGACCGACAGATGTTAACAATTGCCAAATCCTGCAGTATGACGTCAACAATGCCAAAGGTGCCAAATATCAAGTAGATGTCAATGATCCTTACTTGGATACAAGGATTGGGTTGAGGGAAATGGCAGCGCTTCTCCAGCACTCTCGTTATGGTGGTAAGTTATGATAAAGGATATTGGCTCGTCATTTTAGTATATAATATCATCTATTTAATTTTACCTTTCGCTTGCAGAGAATGAGTTAGATTTGGTGGAGATGGCCGCCTATGGTTCCACCGATAGAGATTCAAGGAAGTGCAAAGTTTTTAACAGAAAGGAAGAGGCGACAAGAGATAAAATGCCACCCGCTGATATTCCATCGTGTGGTCTTACAAAAGTAGAAGACAGATCGTGAGGTATTGATGTTATTTGAATTTTTTCAACGTTAAATTACCCATTTGAATTTAGCCTCCAAGTGAACTAGCCTTTAACCTCCCTGTACCAACTTGAACTTACTTTGTTTTAGGTACTGTGGAAAGGTGCATTGGGAAGTAACTGACTATGGTACATTAAAGTAACTGACTATGGTACAAAGGGCAAGGCTTAAGGAGGCTTTTGATCATAGGTTTGGAGACATATACTGTGTACTGTTCATAAAGGATAGAGGGATGAAGCGCTTAAACATTCTCATGGTCACGCTTTGTGCAGACAGTTGCATGGTTTTTTTGTAAACTTGGTCTGTGGATGCGTATATACTTTTTTTTAGGGAAATGATGCGTATATACTTTTATCATCTGATTCATTTACATCAGTTCACTTTCCTAACATATTTTGCTTCTTTGCCAGTATTATTTAAATCAGTTGATGCCTCATGCTTATTTTGCTTCTTGGCAGTATTGATGTAGGGTCACAGCACAAACTCACTTTGTGCCGCATTTTGTTCCACGGTTCCTAGTTTGATGTAGTAGAAAAGAGCAGCATGTTAGTACAAAAACGAACTTATCAAACCATCACAAACTTTAGTAGTTTCTGAACAAATAACAAGTTATTTTCAACAATTCCACAATGTCGATCTCATTGTGACTTATGAATGGATTTATGTCTCTTTCATGTAATATTGTCTCAGGTTAATCAGAAAGACATCATTGCAACCTCCATTATAACATGGAATGTATAAATAGGAAGCAATTAGCAAGTTAACAAAAACATCACCACAACCTCTCGTACTGTGGAAATATTAGGATTCACTGCAACTCTGTTTAATTTAGAACAAAAATTAATAGAATCAAGCGAGCACACAACCAAAGAATAAGAGAAGGGAACCATAGAAAACTAGATAGAGTGGAGGTTCTTAGCCTTTGAGCTATGAATGGATTAAGTGTCTTTTATGGAGCAAATATGTATCGGGGTTAACGAGAAAGACATCATTGCCTGCAGACAATGTAAAATAGGCATGCATGACTACCAGAATCTGCAAAGCTACTGATGAGGACATGATACCTTCAGATATGACCATTGATTATAAGGTGACCTTTATTCCCATATTTGCATAGTGATTTTGGAACAATTCACTGGTTGCACATGTACATTTTCTTATTTGATTGAAGGTACAGATGTGTCTCAAAGCTGCAAGCTCATCAAAGTCCAACATTCAGTTCGTCGGCAGCCCAATAGTGCTTCATTGAAAGGCCATAACTCATCCATCCGAGTGCGATTAAGGTCAATGAGCACTGATAGAAAGATTATTCGATAAGCTTTCAAACAGATCTGGTCCTACCTCAATATCACATCAGCAAGACCTCCAAAGCATCAGGACATGCTGTCCCTGTTTCTGCCGTGAGCTACGCCATCGCCATGGGCTTGTTATTCACCATTGGGACCCCGGCCTAAGTTGTAGCACACCCCAAAGACGTGGAGAACATATCTAGGAAACCCTTGACGTCCTCCTGTTGAAACCACCTTAGAGGGCAAGGAAGGGCGTCCAAGCCAGTTGAGGCCCAATCCATGTCAAGTTCGAGTCCATCTCGAAATTCAGGAGCAGTCAACACCAAAACGGACGCCTAAACGCATACAAACCCGCTTTTGATGATTCATATATGGATGGAAAGATAATTTCATAAGCTATACAATCACTTTTGTTTGAGGTACAAATTCCACAGGAATCAACTGGCATCATTGAAACAAGACAATGTTCAGAATCTGTCATCGTATACGCCATCGCTTTTGGGGTCATTATGTATCACCCTGCCCATTAGAGGGCGCCCTAATGGGTAGTATGCACACCCTTTAGACCTTATAATCAGTAGCCAGCCACCTACGTTAGGGTTTTGGTTTTTCTTTAGATCAATCTGCT
>CAJGYO010000614.1:0-139474 GCA_904845875.1 Miscanthus lutarioriparius | reverse complement strand
GGTTGAGAATCCCTATCACAGGGCCTCTAAGATTTTGTTGGCGACGGGCCATCTCTTTTTTTAGGAGGGAGGGTACTCGACACACACAACTCATGCTCACACTACACGAAATGCGTGGGATCACCAAACATGCATGTGTGTATTTACTCTATCCTTAAAAAAAATTAAGAAAAAAGATGCAAACCTTAGTAGGCAGCGTCCCATTGACCACGAGCCCTTTCGCGACGGGCCGTCTTCTTTTATTACTCTATCAAACTTCTCGCACTTAGGTGGCTCAGGACCGCAAAACCTCTAGAAAATTCCGCTCGCGGGTCTGGTAGGTGGCTCCGAACCATGCAAATAACCTTATGGAAACTTCCTTCAGGCTTCATCATATCCAACTGCATGCTAGTAGGATGAGTTGTGCGTTGGTTTGCAGATTGCAAACAATCTACTCCTTATGGCCGTGAGCCAAGCAGCTCGGCGAACTCATAGCTACAAACTCGGTGAACTCGTAGGTACAAAGCCAACAGCCATCGAACGTGCAGCCTGCTGTCCTTCCATGGGGTGTTCATCGCAGGTCATAGTACCTGCCAGCCATGTCAATGGGGATGGCGTAGTCGAAGCGGGGGTGACGACCAGGGATCGCTCTACAGTTTTTAGAACCTTTAGGCGAACATGATGTGATGTGGCTTTTATATTGATTTTTCATAATATGATAAATAAAGCACATAGTACCGGTAGAAGTTTTTTTTAGAATTTTAGGTATTTTTATGGTCAATTTAATCCAGAAATATAACATCAGTAGGTTTGTGACGGCATAAATGTGTATGTGTATATCTATAATGAACGCTACAGCATGCAGGCATGACATACAGATAGATACAGTAAAAACGCAAAGTACAGTAATCACAGATATTAGATTGTATCCAGCGAAGGGTCCCATGCCGAGGGCATCGGAGGCTCCATTCGCACTAGTCGACATAGTGCGTTGCTCGAAGTCGTGGACCACAGTCGATGCAGGACGATGTTCACAGTGCAGTCCAATGAACGGATCATCAGGAAGAAGACGTCTTACTGTTCCGCAGGCAATCACCGAAAAGAAAACGGGTTCCGGAAGCGATCACCACCAGGAAGAAGGCGAGCAGTCGCGGATCGCTCCCTAAAAACCTAATCGCCGCACACCACGTGCAAAGTTCTCAGGTGGACGAGGATTCCGGAGGCACCTGCTCTCCCGCTACTCCGTACACGTAGAGGTACGGGACGGGGAAGTCAGAGGGCTGCTGAGATGCTGCGACGGGAAGGGAGAAAGACAGCGGAGAATCCCAAGAGACAGAGAAGCGGAAGGGACGGTAACTAATACAATCAGTTCACCTCCACCATCAAAGGGAGAAACTCCCGTGATTATGTGGATTAAGTGGCAAAAGACTGGCCACGCCCGCCCGCTCGCTCGCTGCCCGCCGCCTGCCTGCCTCGCCATGGCCACGGCCCGGCCGGCGGTGGCGCACGCGCGTGTGGCACGCCTATGTCCTTTTCTCAGCTTTTCAATTAAGATGAATAATTTCCAACAATATAAACTGAGTCAACGTTCAGTCAAAATCTCGTATGGTATTAAATCATACAACGCTTAATGTTACGTACCATAGAGTTTTATTTAATTTATTAAATATTATACGGGCCAAACCCATAATATATCCAACAATCCCCACCAAACTCTAGGGTATGTAACAAAATAGTCTCAGAACCATATTTATTTTATATACCAGTGTTTTGATGGAGACTGTTAAGTTGAACATCCATCTAGAGCAATAGTTTTACTCAGTCATAACTGAACAATGGACTAGGCCTTGAATTGCCAGTTTTGTGTGAGGTGAATGTCACTAAAGTCCTTAGCTGATACTTGGCTGCAAAAGGCATTCCCTCTATTTGAAGCATATAAGTTATACTCTAATGACTTTCATGAGTATTTAGAGGTCACCTAAATCTCATAGACTGTGACCAGCAGTCTGACTCATATAGGTGTGCTCTTCAAAAGATGTTCTGTAGGATAACATCTTTGTTTTAGCAAGCCACTTGGAACACATTAAGGTAAAAACCAACCTGCCTTACAAAAAAGAAAGATATGCATTAGAAATGAGTCTTACTAAGGATCTTTTCTCACAATTTACTACTAGTTTGTTTCACCGTCCTACTTCACGGGATCTCCGATCACATAGAACAGGTTACCATTATAGTAAATTTCATGTGAGTCTCAAACCCATCTTTCTCGATGCACTTTCTATCATATTGCATGACAGACCCTTAGTGAACTGATGTGCTAGATTGTTAGACGTGTGAACATAGTTCAACGCTATTACTCTGGAGTTTCTCAATTTTCTGACAGATTTTAGTGCCTTATAGACTTCATGTCATCCTTAGAACTGTTAACCTTCGTAATCACAGTCTGGTTATCGCAGTTCATAGAAATAGCCGATATGGGTTTTTCAACAACCGGTAAATTCATAAGGAGATCACGAAGCCACTCAGCCTCAACGTCCCGCCTCCTCGAGACCAGGCCCGCTTTATATCTGATAGCTTTCCTAGGACATAGACTGCCCTCACAGACCAACACCAGTCTTTTCTGCGCACTTTGTTCTCACTCATGCGCCCCCAGGAAGAACTTCTCGATCGGTCACCCATTGCTCTAGGCCAAGCACGCTTAACCTTAGAGTTCTTAAGATATGGGCTTCCAAAAAAGAAGTTGCAACTTGTTGGTACGAGTATCCTATTAATCCTATTAAGCCCTGAACCGGAGTGTTACAGCCACCTCTAAGCGAAAATACATATCCACTTGTGGCATAAAGCTCATCAGCTTCAGAGATCTACTTGGCATCGCAATAGCCTTCCAGCACTTTCGGATGCCCGGTATAACGAATACCATAGCTCATAGTGCCCTTTAGATAGCGCATCACTCTCTCAAGAGTACGCCAGTGATCATCTCCCGGGTTTGACACAAACCGGCTCAATTTGCACACATCAAATGAGATGTCAGGCCTTGTTGCATTAGCAAGATACATAAGCGAACCAATGATCTGGGAATATCTCAACTGATCCCTTACTATTCTCCGATTTTTCCTCAATAACACACTAGGGTCATAAGGTGTAGGAGCAGGTGCATAGTCACTAAACCCAAAGTGACTTAGCACATTTTCCATATAGTGGGATTGTAATAGAGTTACCCCACCATTACCTTCTCTCAGAAGCTTGATATTAAGAATAATATCAGCCTCTTCCAAATCTTTCATTTTAAAATTATTAGTTAAGAATTCCTTCACCTCCTCAGTCACTTTGAGGCTGGATCCAAAGATCAGTATGTCATCAACATATAAGCACAAAATGACTCCTTCACCCCCACCATACTGATAGTACACACATTTGTCAGCTTCATTCACAACAAAGCCATCAGATGTTAAAGTTCTGTCGAACTTCTCATGCCACTGCTTAGAAGCTTGTTTTAGGTCATATAATGACTTTAATAATTTACACACCTTGCCTTCTTGACCATTTGCTACAAACCCATCTGGCTAATCCATATAGATCTCCTCCTCCAACTCTCCGTTTAGGAAAGCTGTCTTAACGTCCATTTGATGAACGATGAGACCATAAAAGGTTGCCAGGGAAAGCAAAACTCGAATTGTGATCAATTGGACAATCAGTGAATAAGTATCAAAGAAATCTCCACCTTTCTTTTGAGTATAACCCTTGGCCATAAGCCTTGTCTTGTACCTCTCGATAGTACCATCAGGCCTAAGCTTTTTCTTGAACACCCATTTGCACCCTATAGGCTTGCACCCATAGGGACGATCAACTATTTCTCAAGTTTCATTAGACATAATAGAATCCATCTCACTCCGTACTGCTTTCTTCCATAAGTTAGCATCAGTAGAGGAATATGCATCTTCAATGGTCGTTGGTGTATCATCCACAAGGTACATAATATAGTCATCACCAAAATACTTTGCAGTCCTCTGTCTCTTACTTTTTCTAGTGACTATAGTGTCATCCTCCTCAGGATTTTGCATATAGGGTTCCTCAATTTGTTCTATTGGAGTAAAATTTTCATGCTCATGGGGAATTATAAATTTATGACCAGTCATGCTAGGTGCATTTTTCATGTGAAACTTATTCTCAAAAAATTTAGCGTCTCTAGATTCCATGATTGTATCAACAGCCATCTCAGGAACACTAGAAATTATAATTAAAAATCTATAATCCACACTGTAAATAGCATAACCAAGAAAAACACAATCAACAATCTTTGGTCCAAGCTTTCGCTTTTTGTTTATTGACACATTCACTTTTGCCAAACAACCCCAAGTTCGCAGATAAGAGAGCTTTAATCTCTTCTCCCATTCCTCGAATGGTGTAATTTCTTTGTTCTTTATGGACACTCTATTTAGGACATGACATGCTATCAATATAGCCTTACCCCACCATTCCTTAGATAGTCCCGCAGTCTCTAACATGGTATTAATCAAATCAGTTAGAGTGCGGTTCTTTCTCTCTGTAATCCCATTGAACTGTGATGAGTATGGTGGCATCCTCTCATGAATAATTCCATGCACCGCGCAAAACTCAGAGAATTTATTTGAGAAATATTCTCCCCGCGATCGGACCGCAAACGCTTGATTTTCTTCTCAAGTTGATTTTCTGCCTCCCCTTTATAGACTTTAAAATAATGCAACACTTTATCTTTAGTTTTCAATAAATACACGTAGCAAAATCTAGTACAATCATCTATAAATGTCATGAAGTATCGTCTACCGTCTTTAGTCAATTCGCCATGCATTTCGCATAAATCAGAATGAACGAGTTCTAATGGTGCCAAGTTCCTCGCCTCAGCAGCCTTGTGAGGCTTGCGCGGTTGCTTCGATTGCACACACACCTGTCACTTAGAATCTTTGACTAAGTTAAATTTCGGGATTAAATTCAGATTTGCAAGCCGCGTGAGACAGCCAAAATTAATGTGACAAAGTCGTGAATGCCATATATTCGACTCATCCGAAACATTAACATTGTTCACTACTTTATTACACACATTATCAAGCAAAGATAAGCGGAACAAGCCTCCGCAATCATAACCTTTTCCAACAAATATTCCATGTCTCGACACAACACACTTATTGGACTCAAGCACAATTTGAAAGCCACCGCGACACATATGAGAACCGCTAACAAGATTCTTCTTGATGGAGGGGACATGCTGCACGTTCTTTAATAGCACCGTATTTCCCGAAGTAAACTTCAGAACGACCGTACCAGCACCAAGAACACGCGCATGTGAACCGTTTCCCATCAGTAAGGCTCCAGTCCTGCCGGCCTGATAGGAAGTAAACAAAGAAACATCAGCACACACATGAATTTTAGCACCGCTGTCCATCTACCACTCAGGTGAAAGACAAACTGAAAGAACAAAATGTAAGGAATTACCATAAACAGATGTTCCTCCTCCAGTCTCGCTAATCACCAAGTTTGCTGATTTCTTTTCTTGCTTATAATTGCGGTCTGGGCACGCACTTGCCCAATGTTCATCACTCCCGTAAACAAAGCAACATCCACCTTTCTTGTTGTTTTTCTTCTTAAATTGTGCAGTTTGCTTAGGCTTTGCATTGTTGTTCTCTTGCATGTTCTTCTTTTTTTTATTACGGGATGCAAATGAGTTTTTCTTCTACACCATATTGGCAGCGGAAGACTCACCTCCCTTTCCACGGTTGTCTTTTACTCTCGCCCTCTCCTCAACATCAAAAAATCTGATAAGTTCAGCCACGCTAAACTCATGTCTCTTGTGTTTTAGAGAAGTAGCAAAATCTCTCTAAGAAGGTGGCAGCTTAGCGATTATGCCGCCAGCCACAAACTTATCGGGCAACAAACATGAGAAATGTTCTAGTTCCTTTGCTAGCGTCTGTATCTCATGAGCCTATTCGACTACAGAACGGTTTTCAACCATTTTGTAGTTATACAGCTGCTCCATAAGGTACAGCTCACTACCAGCATTAGAAACTCCAAACTTTGCCTTAAGAGCATCCCATAACTCTTTGTCTGATGTGTAAGATATGTAGTTTTTCTTATACTTAGGATGAAGTGCACTAATCACGGCGCATCGAAACAAGTTATCGATAGCCAAGAACTTTTGCTCCTCCTCAGGAGTAAACTGTTCAGCTTCCCCTGTGCGGCGTGATAGCAGTTCATCGCAGTCAACCACAATACCATCTTGGCACGCCATATCATGAAATTCTTGCCATCAAAATTATTTGACTTCGAAGCAGCAGCAAAACCACTGGCATAAAATTGCCTAAGATAGGGTTTTTGGATTGTTAGAAATTTAGGCATTTTTATGGTCTATTTAATTCAGAAATATAACATCAGCAGGTTCGTGACGGCATATATGTGCATGTGTATATCTCTAATGAACGCTACAGCATGCAGACATGACATACAGATAGATACAGTAAAAGCACAAAGTACAGTAATCACAGATATTAGATTATACCCAGCGGAGGATACCATACCGAGGGCATCGGAGGCTCCATTCGCACTAGTCGACATAGTGCGTTGCTCGAAGTCGTGGACCACAGTCGATGTAGGACGATGTTGGCAGTGCAGTCCCACGAACGGATCACCAGGAAGAAGACGTCTTGCTGTTCCGCAGGCAATCACCGGGAAGAAGACGGGTTCCGAGAGCGATCACCACCAGAAAGAAGGCGAGCAGTCACGGATCGCTCCCCAAAAACCTAATCGTCGCACACCCCGTGCAAGGTTCTCAAGCGGACGAGGATTCCGGAGGCACCTGCTCTCCCGCTACTCCGTGCACGCAAAGGTACAGGACGGGGAAGCCAGAGGGCTGCTGAGATGTGGTTTCTCACAGGAGCAGTTGCGGAAGCTTGAGATATGGACTGACGGAGGACTATGGATATATGGCCGCGACGGGAAGGGAGAAAGGCAGCGGAGAATCCCAGGAGACGGAGAAACAGAAGGGACGGTAACTGACGCAATCAGTTTGTCTCCACCATCAAAGGGAGAAACTCCCGTGATTATGTGGATTAAGTGGTAAAAGACTGGCCACGCCCGCCCGCTCGCTCGCCGCCTGCCACGGCCCGGCCGGCGGTAGCGGCGGCGGTGCGCACGCGCGCGTGTGGCACGCATATGTCCTTTTCTCAGCTTCTCAATTAAGATGAATAATTTTCAACCATATAAGCTGAGTCAACGTTTCAGTCTAAATCCTGTATGGTATTAAACCATACAACGCTTAATGTTACGTACCATAGAGTTTTATTTGATTTATTAAATATTATACGGGGCAAGCCAATAATATATCCAACTTAGGAGCAACACGGGGAGAGTTCCCCTTATTTCATTCATAGCCCAATACAATCCGCATGATAAGTGTTACATGGTTTCCACAATATGTGCGCGTGTGTTACTACAATAATGGGTTTATTAAGAACTTTGCATTGTCGAATCTAAAATCATACACCAGTCTCTTCCCATGTGGAAGTCGGCATCGCCATTGCTCGACTTCATTTTTGCATGAGACAATGAGTTGGTGCAAGGATAGAGCTTCACCTCTGAAAACCACGTCGTTCATCCGTTTTCGCAGCTGCCAACAACACAGAGCGATAAACATCGCAAACTGTGTCCTTTCAATAGGTGGTTGGGATATGATAGGTGATTCCGGCTAGGTTCTTCGTGCAAAGTTTGGGCGGGATTGACGCCAACAGATGCAAGAAGGATGTGGCAATACTGCACTCATCTATTATATGTTCACTTGTTTCGTCCTCACTCTCGCAGACGTCACAAGTGGCAATGTCAACAATGTTCTTACGACGCAGGTTGGTGTGGCACTATATCCTTTTCCTTGGTTCAGCAGCCAGATGACCTACTCCTTTTGGTTGTGAGCCAAACATCTTGGTGACCTCATAGATACAGAGGCAGCAGACACTAGACACGCGACCTGTCTTTCCATGGGGTCTTCGCCATGAGGCGTCGACGGCCAAGGCCAGCTCTACAGTTTTGATGATCTTTGTGCGAACATGGTGTCATAGGCCTTTTAGCTAGATCTTTTTATTCGTAATATAATGAATAAAGCATATAGTAGGACCAGTATGACGGTATGAGTTGACTGAAATCATATATTTAGTTTATAAATGGCAACAATACTCAACAAAAAAAAAAGGAACAGTAAAATAACCTATGATCATCTCAAATAAGAGTAACAATAATGCTTTAGTGCTTTGTAAAGAAACATCTTCGGGTATTTCTTCATGTAAAATCATCAAGAATAATCTCAAGATCAACGTTGTCTAGAACATCTTTGTCAGTGTTGTACATAACCAAGCTATTCAATCTTTCTTCTAAACAGTTATTTCAATAGCTTCAATTCTAGATTGAGACAGTTGTCTTTTGTTTATAGAAGGATTGAGCCAGTTGTCTGGAACACTGGCACCGGGATGCTTCAACCAACAGCCTGCTCGTGGGATTGAAGCCGGCGCCCGCCAGGCCGCTAGACGGAGTGGACGAGAACAGCCCGCCCGTTGACAACACGCACAAGGGCTGGCTCCCAAGGCCCAAGGTGCTCAGCTCAGCCCACCAGCAAAAAACCGTTACACGAGACTGAAATACCTGGGCCTCATGCGGCCTTCTGGACCGACTGGACATAGCGGCCCATTCTGGGCGGTTCAGTTCGACGAGGCAGGCGCAGAACCGCAGGACTAACAAGGAGATCCAGGACCTCTCCAATCCGAAAGTGTGCGAGTGTGTCCTTTCCAAAATCAAAAAATCAAAAAAGTGTGTGAGTGTGACCATGTGCCATGTCCGTTTCCGTCTGCACGAGCGCATCCAGCACGATTACAATTTCCATGCCGCGCGCAGTGCTCGGATCCAAGCTATCGTGCTCGTCGAGTCGGAGTCGCATCCATAGCCAGTTAGCCACCACACAAGTCCATTGCTAACGTTCATCACGTGCCAAACGCCATCGGCTTTGGACGGATCGATGCATCGCGGTGGGCTCTTTGCATTGCATCAAAAGCCCCCGAAAAGTTGGAGAGTGACTCCCGTTCCAGGCCCGTCCGTTTGCGCTGGGCCCAAGCACCACGAAGCAGAGAAAAGTGAAGGGATATCATCGATGCTAATAAAAAAAAGGTGGTGATTATCTTTTCCGCCACTTTTCATTTTTTTATTATATGTGGTCCCTTTATATCATCCTTTTGTGTCTCTTCATTCACGCTGACAACTGAACGAGTGATTGGCCAAGAATTTTAAAGAATTATCCCTAGCTTCTCTGGTCATTAGATAAGGGCAATGAAATCACCGGCGATATTTCCTCGGAAAAAAAAACACCGGCGATGTGCATGCTAGAGAACAGGATTGATTCCACCAACACGCACTATTATATACGCTCGGCAGGCGCATCGCGATCGAAGCCTCACACTACTTACACTGTATCCAAGTTCACCGCCGTACGTCCTCCTCGTCGTCGTCCTCAACAACCTTAACACCGGTTGCCAGGTGAGTTGGACGCACGCGGCGTCGGATCGCACCCATATCACGACCGAGGAAAGGAAAGCCGGCAGAAATCCAGGCCGAATCATGCATGTATTGCAGCAGTGGTCGTCTTCCACTCAAACGTCCAGCCCAACCACCGAACGAACGAGAACGATCGATCGATCGGCACTAGATTCAGTCCAAGACGCGCTCGATCGCAACTACTGTAGGTAAGCTCATCATAGATTCAGTTATTTCTGCCCCCGGGCGTCCGCGTGCCGTCCGCCAGAACATGGGAAGGTCGGTCGATCGACGGATGCGTCCAATGCCGCCGACCTAACTATCAGACTGCAACATCCCATCTAGCCATTAGCCATATCATATGATCATCCTCCGCCCAATTATTGTTATCACTCGTGGCCCGCCCGATGGAGAGGGGAGCTCAATTATTTTCTCAGAGCACATTGATTCGGTTCATGTGATCGACCTCGCATCGCGTTGCATTGCATGCGAGCCAACCGCACCGACGCGCGCGCGCGAGCCACTGACTGACTGTACCACTAGATAATTGGTTGTTGGGTAGCTGGATCAGGACTTGGGGATTACAATAGGGAGACCCTAGTACTTCAAAAGTGAGCTGCCACCTTTTTTCTTGCTGAGCTAGGCCCGGTTTAGATTGCCTCAAAATTCTAAGTTTTTTCACTCTCTCTCCGTCACATCAATGTTTGGACGTATGCATGGAGTATTAAATATAGGTAAAAAAATAACTAATTACACAGTTTGGTTGTAAATCACGAGACGAATCTTTTAAACCTAGTTAGTCCATGATCAGACAAAGTTTGTCAAATACAAACGAAACGTGCTACGGTGTCCAGATTGCAAAAATTTGCAATCTAAACAGGCCCTAGTGTTCAAACTTCATACTGACAAGCCCGGTCATGGGTACCTTTCGCCTTTCTAGTTTGTACGGTGAACTGATAGTTTGAAACTTAGGTACAAATCGGTTGGCTCATGTACTTGTACTAACTTCATTTTTTTTTTTGCATAGGAGACAAGAGGTTTCACATCGACTACTCTTTCACATTTCCTAAGAGCGGTGGGAGTGACAACAATCTTATCTTCACAATACAGAAATATGAACAATGTCCTTCCTCGCCAAAGAAAAAAAAAAGAGAAAAGAATGTTCTTCTCTGCACAATGCAGTAACACATTGTGCAATTGGAACAACTTTTGCATCGCTAGCCTGCTAATTTTGTTGGAAAACAATCAAGAAAGACGGCTCGCACTTGGGCAGAGCGCAGAGCAGAGGAGGGCCACGGGAATGGGAGACAAGCGCAAAATCCACAGAACCAGTTCCCTTTACAATCCGAAGTACTACGTATTTACAGACCGCAAACGAATCAAAATGGAATGTCTCACAGTCACAGCAAAAACGTTTGACCCGCCAAGAATTTCTCTCGAGGAAGACGAAGCCGAGGGCGTCAGACAGAATCAATCAGAATGTGGGCGTGAGCAGGTTGAGCAAGGAGACTCTGGCGTTGACGAGCGCGCGGTACACCTCCTCGCAGCCAGACTCGGCGGCGTCGACGCACTCCTCGAGCCCGCGCACCCTGCCCATGGCCGCCTTCCGCTCCTCCTCCTCCTCGTTGCACGAGTCCTCGAACGACACGGCCCGCCGCCGCCGGAGCAGGTCGGTGACCAGCCACATCGGGCTGCCCGGGGTGCGCGCGGGGGAGTATGGCGTCGGGGTCCTCGGGGACGGCGCGGCGCTGGCCGCCGACTCGGCGGAGGCGGCCGACACGCCGGCGAAGACCGCGGACGAGGCGGCGGACACGGCGGCCGTGGCGGCGGCAAAGGCGTCGGCGAGCGTGGCCTCGTCGGACTCGTCGTCGGGCGCCGCGCGGTGGGAGAGGTCCCGCGCGGAGGACGCCAGGCGGGACACCTCCCGCGCCGACCGCCGCTGCGCTCGCAGTGCGGCGGCGAGGCGGACGCCGTAGTCGCGCCGGCGCAGCGCCGCGTGCGTCTCGGCGAGGAGCTGCTTGAGCGCCACGAGCGACTCGCGGAAGCACCCGTGGAGGTCGGCCAGGAGGAGGAGGTCGTCCAGCAGCTGCTCCGTCCAGGGGTGCCGCCGCAGCGCGTCGCGGGCCTGCGGGTGGTCCAGCAGGTCCGCGAGCCCCGACAGGACGCGGCCCGCGCGCCCGGCGCCGTCGGCGACCCACGCGGGCCCCGTCTGCGCGGGCGCGTCGGCCCACGCCAGCAGCGCGCGCGCCGAGTCGTGCAGCGCCGCCGCGAGAGGGTGAAGGCGCACGGGGAGGCTGGTGGACCGCACCCGCGCGTACGACAGCTTCTTCGGCCGCGCGCAGTCGAGAAGGAACGACGGCGCCACCGACTTGGACGACGCCAGCATCGTGAGCGTCCGACGGAACCCCACAGCCATTGCGTTCGTCCCTTGGTACTGTTTCTGGCTTCTGCCTGTGCCTTCGCTTGCTCTGCTTTGGCCGGGAAGAGGAGGCTTGGACTTGGATGACCTGGTGGTGGTGAGCGGGGGAGGCGTTTTATAAGAGCATCCTGCGGCCGGCGATGGTGACGTGGTAGGAGAGGCGAGCGGAGCCCGCACGGGTGGGCGTTGGCTATGCGAATGGGTGAGTGGAACAAGTTTGGCCTAAGCGGGGTTGGCTTGAGTCCGAAGAAAGATGCTTGTAAAGCCAGTTATCTTGCTGAGGAAGATACTGATACAGTGATACTCAGCGCGTGTTTAGTTCGCTGAAATTTAGAAATTTAGCTACCGTAGCACTTTCGTTTTTATTTGGCAATTAATGTTCAATTATGGACTAATTAGGCTCAAAACATTCGTCTCGCAATTTCCAACCAAATTGTGCAATTAGTTTTTTTCGTCTATATTAATGCTCCATACACGTATCGTAAAATTCAAAAGATTCAATGTGATGGATACTATAGAACTTTTTGAGAAAAGTTTTTTTGAACTAAACAAGGGCTCATACTCCTAGTAGCAGCCCCCTATTCTAGAGCTAGAACTGAAAAAGACAGCAGACTTGAGCAAGCTTCAGTTTACTGTTTGTGGTTTTGTTGAGGGCTGCTTCCTGAGTTGGACTCTTGGAGCATCATTTTTGGGAACGAGGTCGTCTGCAGTTGGCCAGATCGACTTGTCTCTGCAGTCGCTGGATCCTAGCCGTTCACTGGTATCCAACGGTGACCAGGATTCCTGGAGCATGTGCGCTGCCTCCACGGCTCCACGCTGCTCGCTGGGCTCCGGCCCAGTATCAGCACGGCACAAGTAGGTCAGCTACGCGAGCTCCACGAGGGCGGACGAGGCGACGGCAGGGCTATGGCGCAAGCTCCATGGTCGACGAAGCGAGCTCGAGCAGCAGGGCCCATGGCCGGCGCAGGCGAAACATCTTGCTGCAGCGCGAGCTCCGTGGTCGGGGGCAGGAGCTCGAGCTGTCAATCAGTATGGTGCCGGGCGCCGGGCGCATCACCTGAGTGCCGCGGTGCTCCCGTCCTCGTTAGGTGCGACACCGGATCGACGGATCGGGCTGCCATCCTCATGCTCACCCACCGAGACCCACTGGCCATGGAGCTCGCAGCGCCCAGGGTGGACTGGTGGAGAGTGCGCAGCTCGTCGGCTACAAGCTCGTGCCAAAAGCCCCGATTGTTTCCTCTCTCGCTCCCGCGCCGCGGCCATGTTGCGCCTGCGCCGGCCATGACCATACTGATTGACAGCTCGAGCTCCTGCCCCCGACCGCTGCAGCCAGATGTTTCGCCTGCGCCGGCCATGGGCCCTGCTGCTCGAGCTCGCTTCGTCGACCGTGGAGCTTTCACCGTAGCCCTGCCATCGCCTCGTCCGCCCTCGTGGAGCTCGCGAAGCTGACCTACTTGTGCCGTGCTGATATTGGGCCGGAGCCCAGCGAGCAGCGTGGAGCCGTGGAGGCAGCGCACATGCTCCAGGAATCCTGGTCACCGTTGGATACCAGTGAACAGCTAGGATCCAGCGACTGCAGAGACAAGTCGATCTGGCCAACTGCAGACGACCTCGTTCCCATTTTTGTGCAGGTGGACAAAGAGATGACTTGCAAACTGGAACCTACCTAGCTAGGCCACGCTGGCCAGTGGACTGCTCTAGGATCTCGCATGAGGGGGGAACGGAAACCTATGTCATGTGCAGAGAAGAATGTTGTACCGATGGATTGGTGACCATGTAAAGCCATACAATATCAGTCCAAAGAAATGTCTTATATAATATTCTTCCTAGAATTTACAAATGAACACACAAATGTTACACCCATGGGTCTTAGCCCTTGTTTAGTTCGCGAAAAGTTTTCCCAAAAAATGTTACCTATCACATCGAATCTTGCGATACGTGCATGGAGCATTAAATATAGACGAAAAAAAACTAATTGCACAGTTTGGTTGGAAATTGCGAGACGAACGTTTTGAGCCTAATTAGTCCATAGTTGAACACTAATTGTCAAATAAAAACGAAAGTGCTACAGTAGCTAAATTTCCAACTTTCCATCAACTAAACACGGGCTTACAATAGCTATCATTTTGACCTTTCACACTTATCCCAAATAAGTTCTTATTTTCGTTTCTCAATACATTTTAGCCCGTGTTTAGTTGGTGGAAAGTTGGAAATTTGGCTACTATAGTATTTTCGTTTTTATTTGGCAGTTAGTGTTCAATCATGGACTAATTAGGCTCAAAACGTTCGTCTCGCAATTTTCAACCAAACTGTGCAATTAGTTTTTTTTCATCTACATTTAATACTCCATACACGTATCGCAAGATTCGATGTGATGGATACTGTAACATTTTTTGGAAAAACTTTTCGCAAACTAAATAAGGGCTTAATATCTCTACTTCTCGTTTCTTCTCTACCATACATTTTCATACCCATAGGTAGAATGATAACTAATATGGGAGGAAAGGAGTACACTTTTTTTTTTAATCTCCCTATAGGAGCACATACAGTGTCGGCAAGACATGGAGCGTGCTTCCCAAATCCATTTAAGCGAGCGTTCACCCGATTCTTGTTCAGCGAACAGCGTGCGCGCATGGAGTGGTTGCGGGCTGCTGATGCCACTTTTTAAAAACGAAAACATTTATTTCAAAATGTTATAACTTTTTAACGATGTATCTATTTTTAATTCTATCTGCACCAGTATGTTCTACGCGATGAGACGAACAAAACTAGACTTCACTTGCATATGTTTTGAATAATTTTTTTCCAGTAACAATTTATGTGTATTAAATTATGACATATAACATAACTTACAATTTATGGCCCCGTTCGCTGGGAGAAATTTGGAGGAATCTGGAGGAATTTGTGAGAGGAAAACACTGTTCTGGATGAAAAAAGAAGCGGATCAAGCCGGGTTTAAGGACACACGAACGGGGCCTAAGCACATAAGTTACATTGAATAACTTTTTACTGGTCGGATTCATTCGGTGGCATGGCTATACGTTCCTTTTTTCTTCTTTTTGTTTTTTCTACCATTTTTTCTCTTTTTTGTTATTTTCATATTTCTACTAATATGTTATGATATTAATTTGTACATCTATGTTCTTAATATAATTTATACGTCCAACTTTGCATCTAAGTCATTAATCAAGTTATGTATCTAAGTTATACATATAAGTTTTCTATATAATTTTTGTAGTTTTTTATGAAATTAAGTTAATAAGTTTGTTCCACAAAATATTATATATAAAAGTTATACATATAACTTTGTCACGTAGTAAGTTATATGTATAAGTTATTTGCTTTAACTTTGTCACGTTGAAGATATATGTTGAAATCATGTGTATAAGTTATATGTTTTAGTTGTACCTAACTTATCTTTTCATGTGTATGCTAGTTAACTTATTTGATTAACTTATAGTACATAGTTATGTATGCCCTTTGTCCTATAATACAATGCATTCTAGAAATTTTAAGACAAATTAAGAGAGAACATAAAAGATGCATGTACCCTTATTTTATTTCATAATCAGATGCTATCATGAACGTGATTAAAGGTGATTAGTTGGTAAATGAAAAGTATTTAATGTAAAATTGGTTTTTGTCCTCTGCAATGCATTATATTTGAGGATAAATTTTGAATGCTAGAATGCACTATATTATAGGATGGATGATGTATCTAACTTGTGTTCTCATGTGTATGCTATCTAACTTATTTGATTAACTTATTGTTCAGAGTTATGTACCTAACATATATTTTCATGTGTATGCAACCTAACTTATTTGATTAACTTATTGTATAGAGTTATATATGTTCAACTTACTGTACTTAGTTTCATATTTATCACCGTATGTTTGATTATAATGTTAGTTTTTTTGTTGACATTTTTTAGTATCACTCTTTACTAAGTTGTCATCCCTAGTATGATGCCAGAAATGCGTTATTGGTAATTATTGAGAGCACTTGTAAATTTATATATATACTAAGTAGTCCGCAAGCGCACAGATAATATATCATTATAGCATTTCATCCGGGAGTATACCAGGTATCGTTATTTATATTTTATCCACAAGAAGGAGCTATGGAGTTGTGTTGGCATAGAGATATTGACAAATATATATACTTATGATAAAATCACTCTCATGCTATGGCAGGGGTAAGTCAAGAGATAAATAAATCATAAGTGTAAGGTAATAATGGTATTCCAGAAATATAAATAGAGACTCATAAATGTAGTACGGCTAAACAGGAGATTCATTAAGAGCAAAAGATTCCTAAGTCATTCCTTATTTATTAAGTCTTTTGTACACCAAGTATATACACTCTCATCTATAGTATAATTAACTTTGAATCTATGCATAAGGAACATTACTAAGGAAGATCAAGAACAGAGCTTGTCTCCCTTCGCAACCGTGTTCTACTTGCTCTACAAACGGGAAGTGGACTACAAAGAACTCAATGGGAGTGTCACATCCGCGATCTACCATATGACCTAGAGTGCAGAATACATCCGCAGGCAAATAATATCTAAGCACCATGCTTACATAATGTCGATGTGGCAGAACCACCTGAAATAACACACTTTCGGAGGCGCTCGTCTTCCATTAGACACTAAGCACCCTAAAAGTTAGCTACATCGGACAGTTCCGTCGAGCACACCCCAAGGAAGAACTCAAAACAATCCATGTTTTACATCCAGAATCCGATAATGAGTACGAGTTTATAATACTTAGTCTATTTCATACAACAAGAGTTCTTAGAAATTATTTATTACAATACCAGAGTTCAGAGTGCGATAATTAAACAGCGGAATGAAAATAAGCATCTAGCGGAAATGATACAAGGATCCATCTGTGCCCACCAAAAGAATCCTCCACACAAGAGCTACTCCTCAAGCTGCACCTACAACAGGGGTAAAATAAACCCTGAGTAGACAATATACTCGCAAGACTTACCCAACTAGTGGGAATAGTTTCCTAACTCTAAGGAGTATGATAGGCAATATGGGTTTCCTGTTTTCTTTTTGTTTGTGAAAAGCATTACTAATAGTTCATCCTTACAGTCAAGTTTTATTAGCAGTCATGATCACTTCATTAACTAACCATTCTAGGTAAGCACCTGTTCTACTTTCAAGCAAGGATTGAGCCATCAGAACCATTTTACCATCTTTCATCTTTCAATTCTTACTACGGTACTAGACCATAGCCAAATCGTACCGTCTCACGGAAACAGCGATTCGTGAACCAATGTATCCCAGCTGGGTACCCCAAAATACACGCCATGTTTGTACCCCAGGCACAAACAAAACCAACCCATTCCACTCCTGTCAAGGGGTCCAGGTCCCCATCCAAACTTGGACTCCAACCCCCCACACTTGAGACCCGGTCTCAATATGGTGCTTAGACCTCCACCTTTCCCCGCATCCAATCAGTCGGTCCGAAAAGAG
Organism: Miscanthus lutarioriparius; assembly: GCA_904845875.1. Taxonomy (NCBI): domain Eukaryota; kingdom Viridiplantae; phylum Streptophyta; class Magnoliopsida; order Poales; family Poaceae; genus Miscanthus; species Miscanthus lutarioriparius. The sequence continues at coordinate 122,050 of CAJGYO010000614.1, read as the reverse complement.
CCAGAACCCATAACAAGAACGTAACGAGCCTTCCTGCTCCCATAAGCAAGTATGTGCTCCGGATAATAAGTCATGACCTGACTACCATCCACAACAATGGACGGTCCTTAATGGACACAAACAGGAAAAACAATGTAACCAAGCTAAGCCCCGTTGGCCGCGGGACACAACCTGTTACACCCACCAATACCCATATCATATCCTTGCCCTATCTCTATTTTTCCTTTCATCATTTTATCATGAAAGTAATTATAATAATCACCTATTATGAGTAACGACAGGTTACTCACGCTACCAAAAACCTAAGCATAGGAGCTACTTGAACCTGTACTAGTAGGACTCATAGGACAGATATATTTATGCATGTGGTTTCCATAAAATTCCTATAACGTAATGCACATAACATATATAAACAGTGATTATAAAAAATAAGGGGTTATGCATCGGGGCTTGCCTTGGGCAGGCGCGGTGTCAGCTGAGTTAGTCAGTGGCGGCTCCGGGACCTCCTCCTGCACGAGAATCTCCTTCTCATACTCCTCGACGATCTCCTCGAACTCATGATCATTGGTGGTCACAATCTCCGCTAACTCATTCTCTACATGCATGCGATGATGATGCAACACTTAGTATTTAAGCAATAGCAACTCCTAAACTAAGAATACGCATACTAAGCCACTGAAAGTGCATTTGCCCCCTATGTGGGTTTTGGTGTATTGATGACATCCAAATTAGGGACTAATGTGATCTTAATGAGATATATCGCAGCTATTAGTCCCATGAAAGATTCAAAGAGTTGATAAAGATGAAATGGTATCCCTCAATTCTTGAGGTTGTAAAGGCGGACGAACTCAAAACGCTCTCCAAAGGTTTTAATTTTGTTTTTGAGTTTAGGATCCGCCGCACTATAAAGAGGGATGCAAACTTAGTTTGTCTAAGGAAGATAGAGTGCTCAAGCATAAAATAAAATCAAAAGGGAGACACTCTAGCACTCCACGAGCACGTAGATTATTTTTCTGTGACTGACGGTGTAGGAAGTCCCGACGTAAGCTGGAACTCCCGACAGTCGGAAGTCACGACTCTTGCCGAAAGTTCTGACTCCCAGTCACTTAGCCTGTGCGGTGACTGTGGACATCAGAAGTCTTGACATGAGTGGGAACTTCCGACAGTCGGAAGTCCCGACCCAAGCCGGGAGTCCCGACATCGGTGGTTCTGGTGGCCAGCTGTCTACGTACGTTGAAAGTCCCGACGTACATCAAAAGTTCCGACCGTCGGAAGTCCCGATCCATGTTGGGAGTCCCGACACCTGTTGCTGTGCTGGCTGGTTGTTTAACTGCGCACGTCGGAAGTCCCGACGTTTTCTGGGAGTTCCGACATTGACTTGCACGAGCGGACTACTGACCCTATGTGAACAGTGCTTTCTGTTAATGTTGGAAGTCCCAAGATCTGCGCCGGAACTTCCGACGTAGATCTGAACGGTTAGATTTCTACTTGGAGTATAAATACCCCTCTCTTCACTTCTAACCGTCACGGACTCACTCACAGCTGACCCAACTTCGTTCTAACAACTCCCAAGCAACAAGAGCACCCCTCTCCTCCTTCCTTTGCTCCAATCTTTGATTCCTCTAGGGTTTTGAGTAAAAGGAGAGTGGATTAAGTGAGGGAATCACTTTGGCAAGCTTGAGCACTTGATTTCTTCGTCAAGCCGATTGATTTTGCGTCTATTACTCTTAGGGCTTTGCCCCTAGCCTGCTAGGCATTGCCTAAGAGCTTCCATCTTATGGAAGAGCCTTGGAAAGTCTGTATTACCCTTTGATTTCTTAGTGGAAAGCTCAAGTGACCTTTGTGGTCGCTTTGAGAGAGGCAAGGAGGTGGAAGAGACTCCGACCTTGGTGGTCACCTCAACAACGAGGACGTAGGAGCTCCTTTGTGGGGTTGCCGAACCTTGGGATAAATCCTTGTGTCCCATGTGCTCGTTGTTGTCATTGCTAGAGATTACTTGTATTTGTTTGTCTCTTTCTCTCCCAAACTTCATTTTAGGGTTTGGACTCGATCTACGGTTTGGAGGCATTACGGCGTCAAGGGAGTGACCCAACATCTTCACCAAACCACTAGGAAGTGGGGTTGTAAGATTATTTATCCACAAAGTTAAATTTGGCACTGCTTTTATAGTTCACGTTGGCGTCGGAACTGCTGACGTTTGTGCCGGAACTTCTGACGATGTCGGGAGTTCCGACCCAAACACCGGGACTTCCGACATTGACTGACAAATTTGAACTTAGCATTTGCAGTTAATTTTTAGATACGCCTATTCACCCCCCTCTAGGCATTGTTAGATCCTTTCAATTTATATCAGAGCAAGGTCTTCTTTTAGTGCTTCACCGCGTAAGAAGAAACAATGTCGGAGTCCGATAAGATGCAAGCCGTTGCTGCCAAAATGGCCAAGAAAATAGCTGAAGAGTTGATGGCTGCTCAAGTCAAGCTCTTTCAAAATGAAATGAAAAAGATGCAAGATGAGATGAGCAAGATGAAGGAAGAATTGAGCAAGAAGGTTGATGATGCAATAAGTGGCAAGAATGATACAAGTGACAAGAATGAAGCAAACAAAGATGCCGCTAGTGATATTGGAGCCAGTGAGCATGCTCATGGAAAGGGAATATATTCAAACACGAGTTTTGACTATGGACAACTCATAAAAGGTTCAACACTACATACTCCATCCGTCAACATTGGCAAGCCACCTTACTTTGATGGAACAAGATACACCGATTAGTCTTACAAGATGAAGATGCATCTCATTGCCGCAAGACTTTAGGAAGTTGTGGATGTTGTGATAATTCTTACCGATGAAGATAGAGAGATAACTCCAGAAGAAGTGCACAACCTCCATCAAAATGCACAAGCCATAGCATTGCTAGTGTCAAGCCTAGCTCCGAATGAGTTTAGAAAAGTGAATGGAATAGAAAGTGCAAAACAAATTTGGGATACTTTGAAAGTGTCATTTGAAGGAGATAGAAATGTGAGAAAGGGCAACATTGAGTTACTTCATGGTGAATTGAAAAGATTTATGTTCTTGCAAAATGAAACAACACAATCCATGTTTGATAGGCTCATGGCATTGGTCAACCGCATAAGAGCTCTTAGAAGCACCGAATGGGATGACAACAAGGTTGCTAGAAAGATGTTGAGAACCTATAGAGCCAAGAACAACATGCTAGCGTCCGTGATCTTGGAAAGGCCCGGTTATGATGAGATGACACCCTAAGAAGTTCTTTCAAAACTAAAGCATCATGAGTGTCTAGATGAAGATGCAATCAATGCTCACAATCAAAATCCTAATGCAATGGGATACAACAAGAGTGCAGCCCTTAAAGTAACTCAACAACATGAAGGTCAAGGTTTAAGTCAAGAGAAGAAGAAAGTGAAGGATGATTCCTCAAGTGAAGAAGAAGATTCCGATGCGGAGGTTGCATTTGTGATTAGAAATCTTAGAAAGTTTATGAAGAAGAAGAGCAACCGCAAGACTTATGGTGATGGAAAGAAAAGGTTCAAAAAGAGATTTTGCTATGGATGTGGTCAAACCGGTCACTTCATAGCTAATTATCCTAATGAGAAGAAGAAGCACAAGCATGACAAGGGTAAAGATAAGAAGAACAAAGGCAAGAAGAGAGGTGAAGCTCATCTTGGGGAAGAATGGGAGTCAAATGACAGTGACTCAAGTGATGATGAGAAAAAGGGAGCCGCAAACATCACCATCCACCACTCTTCTTCACCGACCATGATCTTTCCCGACTCAAGTTCACCAACAAAACTCTTCCCCAACCTATCTTCACCACCGAAGCTCTTCTCCAACATCATCGACAACGACTACTACACCCCAACTTATCTCATGGCAAAAGGGGAGAAGGTACATACTACACCCGATCCCTCTAGTGATGAGTATGATAGTTGTGATGATAACATAGAAGAAATTGAAGCAACTATGATAAAGAAATTTGGTAAAAAGGCCTTCACTAAAATAAAAACACTAATGAAGAAATTAGAGAAGAGGGATAGATGCTTAGAGATGTAAGGAGATATAATCACTCAAGAGAGAGAGAAAAACCTTACTCTTGAAGCATCTATCACCGAGGAAAAGATGAAGGTTGAGAAGTTAACCGTAGAATTGTCTTTAGCCAATGACTCAATTGGGAAATTGACTAAGGAACATTCCTCGGTTAATGATCAAGTAGCTAGCCTCAAGAATGAGAAGAGTATAGCTCAAGAAAGCCTCACAAGCTTGGAAGAAAAATACCAAAATCTTGAGCTAAACTATAGCACTCTTTGGGCTAGCACTTCAACTTCTCCTAAGGCAACCGAAGACTCTAATGTCTCCACTAGTAATGGTTGTAAAAGATGCTATAAAATTGATGTGAATGCATATACAACTAACCTTGTTGAGTTAGAGAAGAAAGACAAGGAGATTCATAGGTTGAAGATGATCTTGAAGAATGGGTGCAAGTGTCAAGAGCAATCCAACAAGACTATATACAAGTCATCAAGGCACCCATCAATCAAGGAAGGCATTGGCTACAATAGGTATGATGGAAAGGCCAATGGAAGGAACATGATCAATGGTGTGCCTTGTGTGAAGTTCAACAAGGGCGTTGCTCTTGATGAGCTTATATGCAAGGCCAACAATAAGGTATACATTCCAAAGATCCAACTTACAAATGACAAGACAATCAAGACGAAGCAATCCGAGGCCCCCAAGCCACAAGCACCACTTCCACGGTGCTATACTAGTGACTATATGTGTTGTTGGGGACAAGGATGGCAAGATTGTGGTCAAGTATGTTGGTGCCCAAAAGAGAAAGGAAATTATGATGAGTGTTTGGGTGCCCAAGTTTTATGTGACTAATCCTCTAGGACCCAAATCTTTTTGGGTACCTAAAACAAAAGCTTAATTTGTCTTTGTAGGAATATTCCTCCGGTGGAACAAGTTGGGTGTTGGATAGTGGATGCACCAATCATATGACCGGAGAGAAGGACATGTTCACATCATTCCAACCAAGTCATGATCAAAGTGGAAATATTGTGTTTGGTGATAATGGAAATGGACAAGTCCTCAGTTTGGGTAAAATTGCTATATCAAATGATAATTCTATTTCAAATGTTTTACTTGTGAATTCATTGAGATACAATTTGTTGTCCGTCTCACAACTTTGTGAGATGGGTTACAATTGTCTCTTTATGGATAAGGGTATGGAAGTCTATAGAAGGGAGGATTCCTCTATTGCATTTACGGGTCATTTAAAAGGAAAACTCTATCTAGTTGATTTCACATCAAATAGAGTAAATCCCGAGACTTGTTTAATGGCAAAATCTAGCATGGGTTGGTTATGGCATAGCCGACTTGCCCATGTTAGGATGAGGAACTTGGCCAAACTTCAAAAAGGCGAACACATCCTTGGACTAACAAATGTTTCTTTTGAGAAAGATAGGATTTATAGCGCATGCCAAGCGGGAAAACAAGTTGGAGCTAAACATCCTGTCAAGAATGTTGTGACAACCGAAAGGCCATTGGAGTTGCTTCACATGGACATATTTGGACCTGTCGCTTATATAAGCATTGGTGGTAACAAATATGGTTTTGTAATTGTTGATGATTATTCTCGTTTCACTTGGGTATTCTTTTTGCGTGAAAAGAGTGAAGTCCAAGGTATCTTCAAAAAGTTTGCAAGAAGAGCCCAAAATGAGTTTGATGTCAAAATCAATAGAGTTAGAAGTGACAACAGGACGGAGTTCAAGAACACCAACATTGAAGAGTTTCTTGATGAAGAAGAAATCAAGCATGAGTTTTCGGTTTCATACACTCCACAACAAAATGGTGTTGTGGAGAGGAAGAACCGAACGCTCATAGAAGCCGCAAGAGCAATGTTGGATGAGTACAAGACTCCAACCAACTATTGGGCAGAAGCAGTCAATATGGCATGCCATGCTATCAACCGCTTATATCTTCACAAGAAAAGAGAAAAGACCGCCTATGAACTTCTAACCTGTAAAAAGCCTAAGGTGCGCTACTTTAGAGTTTTTGGATCCAAGTGTTTCATACTTAACAAGAAATCCAAAAGCTCTAAGTTTGCAACAAAGGTTGATGAAGGTTTCATGCTTGGTTATGGTACTAATGAACATGGATATCGTGTTTTCAATAAAACCACCGGTTTGATTGAAATCGCAGTAGACATGACTTTTGATGAAACTGACGGCTCTCAAAAAGAGCAAGTCAATGTTGAGAATATAGGTAATGAAAAAGCTCCACACAAAGCAATCAAGAAGCTTGCCATTGGTGAAGTAAAGCCCGTCGAAGACGAAGATGAAGACCATGTTGTGCATGACGATCTTGATCCAACCATTCATCATGTTTCATCCAATGAACATGGTGAAGCTTCCGCAACAAGAAATAATCAAGATAGGAGATCAAATGAAGCACAAGGTCATTCTCATGAAGATGGTGTCAACAATGAGCATGCTCAACTTCAACTCAACAATGAAGAAAGAAGTGAAGTCAACCTTCCACGAGCTCATGATTGTGATCCTCCAATCGATCATGACCATGATGATGACGATGATGACCCCATCCAAAGATCAACTCAAGTGCCACATCCTAGAATGCATCAATCCATTCAATGGGATCATCCTGTTGATAACATATTAGGGAGCATTCGATGAGGGGTAACTACACATTCCCGTTTAGCAAGTTTTTGTGAATATTACTCGTTTGTTTCTCCTTTGGAACCTCGTAGGGTGGAAGAGGCACTTGATGATTCAGATTGGATGATAGCCATGCAAGAGGAGTTGAACAACTTCACTCGGAATGAAGTCTGGTCCTTGGTGGAAAGGCCCAAGCAAAATGTGATGGGAACCAAGTGGGTCTTCCGCAACAAGCAAGATGAGCATGGCGTGGTAACAAGGAACAAGGCAAGGTTGGTGGCTCAAGGATTCACTCAAATTGAAGGCTTGGATTTTGGGGAGACCTATGCACCGGTGGCTAGGCTAGAATCAATTCGTATTCAACTTGCCTATGCCGCTCATCATGACTTCAAGCTATATCAAATGGACATGAAGAGTGCATTTCTCAATGGCCCCCTATCCGAGTTGGTGTATGTGGAGCAACCACCGGGCTTTGAAGACCCCAAGTATCCAAACCACGTCTACAAGCTCGACAAGGCGCTCTATGGGCTCGAACAAGCCCCTAGAGCTTGGTATGATTGCTTAAAGGATTTCCTACTCAAACAAGGTTTTAAGATAGGAAAGACCGATGCTACTTTGTTTATTCGCAAAGTTAATAATGATATCTTTGTTTGCCAAATATATGTCGATGACATAATATTTGGTAGTACTAATGTGGCTTTTTATGGGGAATTTAGTAGGATAATGAGAAATAGGTTCGAGATGTCCATGATGGGAGAGTTGAAGTTCTTCCTTGGATTTAAAATCAAGCAACTCAAGGATGGCACGTTCATAAGTCAAACCAAGTACACCAACAACATGTTGAAAAAGTTTAACTTGGATAAGGCCAAGCCCATCAAGACACCCATGCCAACCAATGGACATCTTGATCTTGATCAAGGAGGAAAGAACGTCGATCAAAAGGTATATTGCTCCATAATTGGATCACTTCTTTACCTTTGTGCATCTAGGCCCGATATTATGCTTAGTGTGTGCATGTGTGCAAGATTTTAAGCTAATCTGAAAGAATGTCATTTGATGGCCGTTAAGAGATTTTTTTGGTATTTAGTGCACACTCCTAATCTTGGCTTGTGGTATTCTAAGAGCTCCACTTTTGAGTTACTTGGCTATTCCGATTTGGATTATGCCGGTTGTAAAGTAACCCAAAAGAGTACTACCGGGACTTGCCAATTTATTGGTAGATCCTTGGTGTCTTGGAGCTCTAAGAAGCAAAATTATGTTGCTTTGTCCACTGCCGAAGCCGAGTATGTGGCGGCCGGCGCTTGTTGTGCCCAACTACTTTGGATGAAGCAAACCTTAAAGGACTTTGGATGTGAGTTAACCAAGATTCCACTTTTGTGTGACAACGAGAGTGCGATTAAGTTGGCAAACAACCCTGTAAACCACTCTTGAACAAAGCACATAGACATCCGGCATCATTTTTTGAGAGACCACAGCCAAAGGAGATATCGCCATTCATCATGTGAGCACCAAAAAGCAATTAGCCAATATCTTCACAAAGCCCCTAGATGAGTCAAGATTTTATGCTTTGAGGAGTGAACTAGATATCATTGATTCTCGTAACGTGGCTTGATCCCTTGCACACACATTTTGTTTGATCTAGTTAGGAGAAAATAATTATGAAAACTTTGTGTGACACTTTTTAAATCTATTTTATAATTTTCATGAGTGACTATTGCTTTGTGTTGGTTGAATAAAATCTAGTCACTTGTGAAAATGTTAGTGTCCATCATATTTTTGCCCCACATGGCAGAGTGACTACAGGTTGAGGTGTTTTTCTGTTTCCCTGCGTCGGAAGTCCCGACGTACGTCGAAAGTCACGGCTCGCGCCGGAACTCCCGACCGCTGGAAGTCCCGACGTAAGCCAGGAGTTCCGACGCAGATCTGAGTTTTTTACCGTGCTGCGTCGATTGTTCTCGGGTTATATCTCTTTTACCCAGCCCGGCCTATGGTTATTTCTCTTTCTCTCTCCACTCACGTCGCCCTTGCCTCTCCTCGTGTTGCCCTCCCCTCCCTCGCGTCGCCCCCGCCCTCACGCCACCACTCCCGCCTCGTGCCGTCGCGCTCTGCTCGTGGCTCCAGCCTGCTGGAGGTTCTGGCTCCCTTCTCTTTCAGATTGCGCTGCCGGGAGTCCTGCCGGCTCTTCCGACCACCGCCCGTGCATCAATCTTCCTTGGCTCCGTGGTGTGGTGGTGATTTTGTTCATCGTGGTGCTAGGGCTCGTGGATTTGTTTGTGACCTATGATTTCATTTCTTTTCGTCTCCTCCTTTCTTGATTCAAGGTACTACTGTGGCACCCTAACCCTAATCTAATGTACCTTGCGATTTGCCTCTATTCTCTCTCTGTCTCTCCTCCTCTATCCTCCTTGCATGAATGTGTGTCACAATTTGAAGCCCCATGAATGGGATGGTCACCATGGGCGTCGGAGGTCCCAGAGACCGTCGGAGGTTCTGACCGTCGAAACTCCCGACGCCAGGTCAGAACTACGGGCTGTCGGAAGTCCCGACTACGGCCGGAACTCCCGAGCCTAGGGTGACCACTCCATTCATGTTTCTTCAAGTCTCGATGTTTGTTCGCTTCTCGTTGTATTGTTTCTTAGTTCCACTTTGTGTTCTTTGCAGTCATGGACGGTGGCAGTCTGTCGCGTCATAAGGAGAAGCGATCCAAGAAGAACCAAGATCGTGCCACTTGTCCCCAAGCCATCTGGCCACACCAAAGCGGCATTTCCCCGTGCTGATGCTGGTGGTCCTCGTGCTGCTGGTGGTGGTTCCCATGCTGCCCATCGCCGTGACGACCAAGGGTCATCGGCTGCCGCTCCTCCTCATGCTCCTACCTCTGTTGGGGATGTGCCGATGCTTGACGAAGAAGAGGAAGCTCTTGAGTATGCCGGCCACACTATTGCTTCTCCACCGACTCGAACCCCGACTCGCGGTCTAGGGTTTGTCTCTCAGCTTGTTTCGTTCACGGGTGTTTCACCGATCATGCGGGAGCCCACCATGGCTCTGAATCCTGCTGGTGGCTAGACTCCTCCTCTTCCAGTGGATTATCATCACTGGGTTAAGGACATCAGGTCCATGAGGGGAAGGAACCTTTATGCTGAGGACGAGAAGGATCTATGACTTGAGTATCGTTTCTGGCACCCATTCCATCATGACTTTTATGATTCCATTCTATATCAGAAGTTTTTGAAGAAGAGGGAGCCACCGGTCCTTCAGATGAAGTGCATTGATGCATACTCTCTTGGTAAGTACAAGGAGCCCGAGCTAGAGCAAATGGTTTAGGATATACACTCAATGGGGCTGTCCTACCTGCAAGAGTTTTGGAAGCACTGAACAATGAGCTCATTTGTCAGTTTTATGCTTCCTATCATCATGAGAGAGACCCTATCGCTGTTGTTGTCGTTATTCATTGGACCACTGAAGGCAAGCATTATAAGGTGGACTTCCTCACTTTCTCTCGCCTTCTTGGTTTGAGTCACACCGACCGCACTGCACCAGAGTTGACTGAGTATGATGACGTAGCTTTGGAGGAGTACCAACACATGTATCTTGATGGAGATACAACGGATGGACAGACAGCATATCTGAAGCCCTATTACTATGTCCTTAATAACATTCTGAGACAGATCTTGTATCCGAAGGTAGGTGACTCCACCTTCCTTCATGATGATTCTGAAAAGGTTCTTCAGCGATTTGGCAATGATTTTGAGAAGTTTTCCATCAGCCGCTATATTTGGAACAAGATCCATGATGCTACTGAGGATCTAGTGAAGCATCTTCCCTATGCACCATACATTATGCATGTCATTGAGCAAGTGTCCGACATTCGGTTCCCCATAGACGCTCAACACAATCTCCTAAAGATTTCCAACAAGACATTCGTCGCTGCTGCAAGAGAACTGAGGGACAAAGGTGCTGCAGCCAAAGCAAAAGGGAAAGGTGTTTCAGGTTCTCGCTCTCGCCGTGGTGCTTCACCACCTACAGCTGCTGCCCAATCTTCTAGTGTCGAGCCCCTCTCTTCTTCCTCCTCGGGTAAGAAGCCAAGCAAATTCAAGTTCCTCATGACATACATGTTTGGTCAGTGCTGTGCTAGTGCTCAATGTGAGCACAATATGCAAGAGCGGCTCTACCGGTTGGAACAACATGCAGGGATTGTGTCTTCTCCTCCACCACCATTTGTGCCTCCCCGTGATCCGTTGGCTCTATATGATGAGGCATGTGCGGCATATGAAGTTGATGCGACTTCTCGCCCTCATGGCAAGGGCAAGGTGATGGAAGAAGATGAGGAATACATAGAGGAAGATGATGATGTGGACAATGATGGTTGTGAGGATGGTGACCACGATGAGGATGATGACTATGAGGATGAGTAGTTGGTTTTTCATGCGGCCTACCCCTTTTGGCACTTGTTGACAAAGGGGGAGTTTTAGGCTTTGATATCTTGTAATAAGTTAGTTGGTTATTTCCTTTCGAGACTTTAAAACTTCTAGCTTGTATGCACTAAGTCATGTGGTGGCTACTTTGTGATGGACATCTATTTATATGTGTTTGTGATGAATGATTGTAGGATAAGTAAAGTTTTTTATCTACCTTATTCGCTTGTACTTGTCTATACTTGTGATGGTGGATGTTTTTGAATGGCCATGTGTTGCTTCAAGTTTTTACTTTGAAATTTTGGCCATCATACTCCTTTTACTTGTTGTGTGAAATAACATGTCATATTGCATTTCTTTTCGCACATATCTATTTGTTCACACACATTTGTTGCACCCCATGGATTGCAAAATTTAGGGGGAGCTTTTGTCTTGATGTATGCAAATCAAGTATAGATGATTCTAATTGAAATTAAAATTCATGCATACATCAAGGGGGAGCTCTTCATAAATTTTGGGGTTCAAAAGTTTTAAAATCTTTCATTCTTATAAAAGCCTAAGTTGGTTGTTATCAATTACCAAAAAGGGGGAGATTGAAAGTGCATTTGCCCCCTATGTGGGTTTTGGTGTATTGATGATATCCAAATTAGGGACTCATGTGATCTTAATGAGATATGTCACAGCTATTAGTCCCATGAAAGATTCAAAGAGTTGATAAAGATGAAATTGTATCCCTCAATTCTTGAAGTTGTAAAGGCGGATGAACTCAAAATGCTCTCCAAAGGTTTTAATTTTGTTTTTGAGTTTAGGATCCACCGCACTATAAAGAGGGATGCAAACTTAGTTGGTCTGAGGAAGATAGAGTGCTCAAGCATAAAAATAAAATCAAAAGAGAGACACTCTAGCACTCCATGAGCACGTAGATTATTTTTCTGTGGCTGTCGGTGTAGGAAGTCTCGACGTAAGCCGGAACTCCCGACAGTCGAAAGTCATGACTCTTGCCAGAAGTTCTGACTCCCAGTCATTAGCTTGCGCGGTGACTGTGGACGTCAGAAGTCTCGACATGAGTCGAAACTTCTGACAGTCGGAAGTCCCAACCCAAGCCGGGAGTCTCGACATCGGTGGTTCTGCTAGCTGGCTGTCTGTGTATGTCGGAAGTCCCGATGTACGTTGGAAGTTCTGACCGTCAGAAGTCCCGACCCATGTCGGGAGTCCCGACACCTGTTGCTGTGCTGGCTGGTTGTTTAACTACGCACGTCGAAAGTCCCGACATACGTCGGAAGTTCCGACCGTCGGAAGTCCCGATGTTTTCCGGGAGTTCTGACATTGACTTGCACGCATGGACTACTGACCCCATGTGAACAGTGCTTTCTATTAACGTTAGAAGTCCCGAGATCTGCGCCAGAACTTCCGACGTAGATCTGAACAGTTAGATTTCTACTTGGAGTATAAATACCACTCTCTTCACTTCTAACCGTCACGGACTCACAGCTGACCCAACTTCGTTCTAACAGCTCCCAAGCAACAAGAGCGCCCCTCTCCTCCCTCCTTTGCTCTAATATTCGATTCCCCTAGGGTTTTGAGTGAAAGGAGAGTGGATTAAGTGAGGGAATCACTTTGGTAAACTTGAGCACTTGATTTCTTCATCAAGCCGGTTGATTTTGCGTCTATTACTCTTGGGGCTTTGCCCCTAGCTGGCTAGGCGTTGCCCAAGAGCCTCCATCTTGTGGAAGAGCCTTGGGAAGTTTGTATTTCCCTTCGATATCTTAGTGGAAAGCTCAGGTGACCTTTGTGGTCGCTTTGAGAGAGGCAAGGAGGTGGAAGAGACTCCGATCTTGGTGGTCACCTCAACAACGAGGACGTAGGAGCTCCTTTGTGGGGTTGCCAAACCTCAGGATAAATCCTTGTGTCCCGTGTGCTTGTTGTTGTGATTGCTAGAGATTACTTGTATTTATTTGTCTCTTTCTCTCCCAAACTTCATTTTAGGGTTTGGACTCGATCTACGGTTTGGAGGCATTACGACATCACGGGAGTGACCCAACATCTTCACCAAACCACTAGAAAGTGGGGTTGTAAGATTATTTATCCGCAAAGTTAAATTTGGCACTACTTTTGTAGTTCATGTAGGCATCGAAATTGCTGACGTTTGTGCCAGAACTTCTGACGACGTCGGGAGTTCCGACCCAAACGCCTGGACTTCCAACATTGACTGACAAATTTAAACTTAGCATTTGCAGTTAATTTTTAGATACACCTATTTACCCCCCTCTAGGCATTGTTAGATCCTTTCAGCCACTAAGCTATATCTAATGACTAAGATACTAAGCTAACTATCATTTTTACCAAGCAAAGTGTTGGGTTCAACTAACAAATACCTAGCTTTACAAATGAAGGATATATCTTTATTTCTACTAATGATTTAATGTATATTTCAAACAAAGAGCATTTACTACCCTAATGCTTAGTCTATTGTAAAGCTACAAAAATTACAGTGAGCACATAATATTACCATGAGGCTACTATAAAATTTTCAGGACTAAAGCTATCACCAATTTACTACAAAAATTCCTACAATAATTAACTTAATAATATTGAGCACTCTCAAATGATTTAATAGCTCCTAGTATCAAAATGTATGTATATGAACTAAATACACTAACAGATAGAGCACAATTTTAGGAAGTTAACAAAATTTGTTTCACAATTTTTTGACACATACATGATTTTATATGATTTACCAAAGATCAGCCCAAAAATTAAATTAGAAAACTATTTCTAATTTCTTATGAAAAAGAAAAATGAATTCTCCCTCGTGGCCCACACGCGCGGCCCACGCGAGACCGACCCACGCGGAGACGGCCCGCGCCGGGGAATCCCGCGCGCGTCGACGACTTTGCAAAAGAGACCTCAAACTCCTCCCAATTTACTATTAAGTACTAACACTATTTTCTCCTCTCTTAGAACTTCTCACTTAACCCCCTGGCCTTTTCCCTAATTCACCCATGTGCACCCTCGGCAACTCAGTGCACGGCGGCGAGGTGAGCGGCGGGACTGGGCGCCTACGCCGGCCACCTGTGACCTGCGTCGACCCTCCTAACGGGCCGGTCACCATCTCTGACCCGAGCGGCTAAGCTAAGCGGCAGTGCGGGGTGACGCGACTGGCTGGGGAAGGCTACAGCGGTGCGCGGCCATCCGTGATGGTAGCGCCACTGTTCTGACGAGATGGGGCAGCTATAGACCTAATTGGTTAGTGCATGAGCATCAGGAGGCTACCCTAGACTAGGCCGAGGTGACAGTTAGGGTGGAGGATGGCGGAGGAGGGCTAGCCACGTGCGGCTGAGCCATGTGGCGGCGCACCACAGCGGCCTAGTCGCATCAACGATGACGTGGAGGTGGTAGCGGTTCCGCTGATGTGCGCAAGGTGGAGAGGGAGGCAAGGCGAAGCTAGTGGTGCAAATGAATTGGCTCAGGAGGGGCGGTAGGAGGGTTGCCCACATCCATGGCCGAACGCGGCCTTATCGGCACGGTGGCGGGAAAACTCCAAAATTGGAGCTTGGCTGTGCGCGCTTCAAGGCTAGGTGGGGTCGGGCAGCGAGAGGACATGATGGTGAAGCCGTGGATGCACTAAATTGAATGGAGGTGATCATTCGCTGGGTAAATTGGATGGCGTGGCTCGTGGCGGTAGCAGAGGGAGAAAGAGAGAGAGAGACGGACCGATAGGTGGCACAGCATGGCCTCACCTTGGCGAGATGTGCTCAGCGCGACTAGGAAGGCATGCATGTAGATGCAAAGCACAAGCGCGTGTGTCCCTGACCGGCCCTGGCCCACGCGGTGCAGTGACATAAATGGCAAGGCGACGGTGAGCCCGGCCACATGCACGCGGTAGAGGCGTCATCGCACTGGACCGGCAGCGGTGCAAAGGGTACAACGAATAGGCACGGACGCAACGACGGTGCGATGGCAGCGGCTGCAGGGCGAGTCATAGTGCGGCAACGCGGTGGGGCCAGCAGCGGCACCGCTTGGCTACGTAAGCAACAGCAGCGGCTCCGCGCACCAAGAGCCAGCGGTGGCCAGGCCACAGAGCAGCCATGGCCGGTCATGCATGGCGGCACACATGTGCACGGGACAACCAGCGTAGTGATGTTGAGCGCCCGAGCGTGGTGACTGCGCCCACATGGCTAACTAGCCCGAGACCGAGTCTTGCACGAATTTTAAAGCGCCCAATACAACTAAACAGTTGCTTCAGGAGCCAAACCATCTTCACCATGCTTAAGATGACATGTGAGGCTACCAAACCAAGCTAAAACATAACACCTTTTCTTAACCTGATTTCACAAAATAAATTGCCAAATATGGCATTGTTTTGCTGTCTATGAACATGAAAATACTCTGTCTTTGAGCTGAACTTGATTCCTAATTGCATTTCAAGGCTATTAGAAATGTTAGTTAGTAATATCATTTTTCAAGAGCAAGCATTTCACTGTAATCTACAAAGTTTGTACTTCAAACTTTATTTAAATATCACACACATGTTTTATAGTATTTTTGCTTAATAAAAATTGGTTTTCAACCCTGCTTGATATACATGAGCTATTGAATCAACTTTTATTTAACATTTTTATCGATCATGTTAAGTTACAAGAAATTTATCTACACATTATATCACATGCATTAACACATAAACATGATGCTCATAACATGTTATAGTAAATGATTTAGGGTGTAACACCGAGGGTGTTACAGTCGACCACTTAACTCACTCAAGTACTGAGCTAAGAGGTTTGCGAACATATGCATATATTCATAATAAATCAGAACTATATCAAGCATATAACTAGAGCAAACTAGGAACACAATAAATAGCAACATAATATTGAAGTAGCACAAAGTCATAAATATAGAGATACAATGGCTATACCAGTCTCCAGACGACAGATCCGGAATCCTAAGCAATAGCCCACACTCTACTCAAACCTTGCTAGCTAGCCTATACTAGAAACTTGAAGAATTGGAGCTCTATTATCTTCTCTCTGGAAACCCTAGTTTTTGGACTAAACTTGACTTTTGGCAGCATGCTCTGGAGGGGGGCAGGGGCTGGTTATATAGGTCGGAGCATCCAACGTGAGCCAATGGATCAAACCGACTTAAAGAACGGTGGAGATGCAATCCTTAAGGCAGTGGGGAACCGACATAACAACGGGGCTAACAGGTGGGACCCCTAGGGGCCGGGTGACCTCCGGGGCCTGGCCCCACCTGTCACCCTCTCGTCCTCTGCTTCGGTGGCGTGGCTTCTAGAGTCCTCTAGAACCTTCTGGAGTTGGTTTTGCCACGGATAAGCATGATTTTATTTAACGTTTTGATCCCCCTTGATGGTTTTCTGAAATAACCCTGCTAAAAACATAGATTCACCAAAACTCGTGGAAATGTCAGTTTAAACCCCTAAGTCTATGTTGGTGATCATTTTCATGCATTATTTTAAGTTATATTGAAATTTATAATGAATGATAACTATCGTCAACAAACTCCCCCAAGCTTAACCTTTGCTAGTCCCTGAGGAAAGGCAAACTTATCAATGGATCAAGAGTTTAGGATCTTTGAGAACAATGTAGCAACTCCTCAAAAGTACACATGCATTCAAACAAGAATTCTTCTTCGGATTAGAATAAACTGATCTGTCTTTCAAACTTACCCATATTACCTTCAACTATGGGGCTTGTAGCCTTCACTTGGATCTTGAGCAATTGAAAGGCAGAACGATCAAGTCAAGCACTATGTTTCAAGTTCTTTGTTCAACCAATATTCTAGAGTTTTTGCAAGTTTTTAAAATAAAACTTAGAGATTCCATTGTATGACACTCTCAAATGTCTCAAAATATGTGATATTTGTGGATCCTCACCAAGGCAATAGTAATGTTATGCCATTATTTTCCTACATCTAAGGCTTATGTGGAGCTCATACGAATCGTGAAAGCATGAAAGAGCATACTTGCAATACATATATTGTAAAATCAAACCTCGGATCCAAAGAGGGTTGAGTCATACAATCAAATCAAAATGTACATGTGTGTGGAATATATGGTAGATATATATGGTGGCTAACCTAATTCTACTATGCTCCTTGAAACATATCTCTCTTTTGAAACTTGGAAATATTTGCAAGAAAACATGGGCTATCTTATTTATCTCATTTTTTCCAGGCAGGCATCTAAGTACCCATTGTTTTAAATATCTTGGACACTTTTGTGTCCATTTTTTCTCGACTCTTTTTTCTCTTTTTTTATGAATAACTTTTGCATAGCCCCATGCCTCTTTTCTGCATAGCAACTGTTGGAGATATAGTAACAAGAACTTGGAGCATCTATTTGATGGAAACCTATGAAGCATATTTTTGGTGTTTTTCTCCCAGTGTAGGAGTAAAACATTTTTGGGTGGATCTAGATGGAAAGCATATTTTTATGCCTACTCCCAATATAGGAGTAGTGCATATGTGGGTGGTGTGTACGTGATCTTGATTTTAAGAGCATGACAAACCTCTCATAAGGGTCAATAAAGCTTGACTAAACTCAATGCAAAACAAGTAGCATATGAGTGAAAGTTTTTCTAGCCTAAATATAAACATGTTTAGCTCTGGTAGGAATTCACACTTGTCATACAGGATCTCATCATGTAGAATTTTTATATTTTTCAAAAGATAAATCTCCAGAACTTTAGTATCACTTGGAACAAGATAAATAGTAGCTCAAACCTTCTCATATCATATCCATCAATTACCTATACTTAGATCAAGCATTGCTACCCACGAGTTTCATGTTCAGAGTAAATTCTCATGTCAAATCAATTCTATCCAAAACTTGGGAGAATTCAAGGTTGAAAACTAGGTACTTGAAAGGAATTATAACAGAGCATCTATTCATCATTTCTATCTTGTGGGATCATCTTCAAGTTCTTTTTATTCATTTAGCTCTTAAAAACAAGACAAGAAAGTAAAGCACATCTTAAGCAAATTAAACTTAAAGCAAACTATACACACTCTTTTTGTTTGGTTTTCATTTTTCATTTTTTTAGATTACTTCACAGTAATATATATAAGGTAAAGGCAAATTTTTATTTTGTTTTCTTGGTTATGCATTTTTAAATAATAAATACAAATTTGAATAATAAAATACAAGAAAGAAAAACTTACCTGAAGTAATGGGGGCTCCTCCCCCAAGCTGGTTATTGATGTGGTCTCTCAGAAAGGCGGGTAGATGTTGAGACCCTAGAATAAGTACTGCCAATTCTGGTTCTCCTGCTCCTGGTGTTTCTGGATGGCGGCAAGGCGTTGTCCTACTTCTTCTTGCCACTGGGAATGTTGGGGCAGAGTGTTCTGAATCTCATGCTGGTTCTCCTCAATGATGGTGAGCCTGGTGTCGAAGCGAACGTGTTCCATTTGCTGCTCATGGTAACCTAGGGGCGGCGGATGGTGGCCCATGTGCTGGTCATGGAAGCCACGAGCAAAGAAGGACATGTGTCCTCTCGGGTAGCCGCTGGAGACCTCCTCATAGGACTACTACTGGTAGTGGTCAAAATTGTTGTCCTGCCATTGCCCACTTGAGTCCTGTTGCCAGGAACTCTCTGAATGATGTGAAGTAGGTTGCTCCCACCTAGCAAGTCTAGGGTGGTGCATACAGGAAGATCCCAGCTAGTCCCAACCTGCATGCATAGGATGGTGCACCTAGGAAGGTCATGCTTGATCAAATCCTGTGTAGCCGATGAAGGCAGGGCCTTCTGGAATGGGGTCGTCTCCACGGTACTAAGGCTGCAGGTTGTGAGTGATCCTCGCAGAGGCACTCCTACGAGGTGCTTCCTCCTTCCTCTGCAAATCAAAGACAAGTGAATCCACTGCATACAAACCGAGGTTCCGGTTTGGTAACGGGAACTCAGTTGTATAATCTACATACATCATGACAAGTTTCCTGTCTCTTCCCTTTTTTAACATATGTGCATGATTAAAGTAATCATAATCAATAAGCCAACAAGGAACATCAATGTAAGTAACAGAAGCATCTTCTAGCAGGCCCAAATGTTTAGCTATATGGGTGACCAGAGAAGTGCACCCAACATCTCCCTTAAGACCAGGAATTTCTATCCAATGATTCATCATGAATTTTACGGGTGAGACCTTTTTCCTTTTATTCATGGCATAAAGTAGTTTTAGTTCATCATTCCTAACTGTGTGAAAATAACTTCTAGGAAATAAGGAAAAAACCAACCATTTGTGCATGAATCACAAAGTAGGATGGTGAATTTCATTGGTGCGAGGGCGGTAGCAAACAATTCTTTTGAAATCTCTCTCCAAAACATAATCCTATCAAAGTCTTGTATGGTGGAGTCTACATCAATTATGCACTGAGACTAAAATCCAAGAAGTTCACTAAAATTTTTCTAGGGAATAGAAAATTCTTTCCCAAAAAGTCTAAATGAAGCTTCCGAATCGGTGGGTTACAAAGTGCACAAGAATTCAATAGTCAAAAGCTTACACCCCGGCTCATCAATTCCCCAAGCATCCTCCCATCCTATGGTCCTAAAAATAAGTTCGAATTCAGCGTGCATACCTATGGCATGGAGTAGGGCTTGATCATAGGCAGGAGTGAGGACAAAGTCCCGGGTCTTCAGCTTTTTGTAGATGTTCTTCTCCCTATCTCCCCGGAGCTTGAGCTGTTTCTCTTGTGGAAGAACGTTCCTCTCCACGGGGGCTGATCGGGATGATGCTCTAACAACGGGAGACGGTGGATCGACCTCCATGTCGGTGCTTGCTCAGGACAAAGAACTCCTCGTTGAACGGAATGACATCGCCCGCTTGAGCTTGCCGGCGATCTTGCTCATTTTCCTAAAAAATAGAGAAAAACAAGACAACTCGTGGAACGGGATTAGGAGATGAAAATGTTAGTGGTTAGCCATCTAGAGTTAGTAGTCCGAGAGTTAGTCGTCCAAAATTGCTTGATGAATATTCTAATCAAGATTTTGTCATGACTTCATTTTAATTCCCTCTCTTGATTTGGACAACACTACCACTCTTAAACTCTAGTTTTCTTTATCAAATTTCAGCAGCACCTCTCTCTCTATTTCTCAAGATTTTAGCACTACTTTCACACCCAAACTTCCTCACACTCTTTCTTACTCCAACACTACTTCTACCAAGGAAAATTCAACTATGAAATTTGGAATTGGAATTTTGAACTCCGGAGCTGGATTTGTAGTGGAGATGGATGAAGAAGTGAGCCAGGAGGGTGGCTATTTATAGCCAAAGCAGCAGCAGGCTGGCCGGCCCCACATCATGGCCAAATGGCCTCCCCATTTTCCTGGTGGATCCTTGCTTCGTGGTTAAGCAATATCTCTACTCCTTGGGTGCTTCTTTCAGTGGAAATTCGACCAGAATGGATGGTGGAGAGGTGATGGAGGTGAAAGTGGTGGTTGAGTGGAAATGGAGGTGATGGGTGGTAGTTGAGTGGGACCCATGTGTCTCCCGTATTTCTACTGTATATATGTATAAAAATGCAATGCAAAAATATTTTTTGATACTATGAAATATAACAAGATGAATGATGGTATTTTTAAATTTTTATGCCTCAACGGTAAATATTTCTTAGGGGTTTTTACTCCATAAAAATTATTTACATGGTGCTTAAGTTTTTATAATGCCATGATGAGAATTTTTGTTTCATGATGTAGGTGATGAAAAGTAAATATGCTAAGATAAAATGATTAATGCAATATGAAAAAGTAAATATGGATAACTACCAATTTACCTCCAGCGAGGGTTCAGAATTTTAAGTCCACTAAACCGGAGTTCTCCGTTCGAGTTTATTCTTCAGGTGCGTCAGTCGGTCCCAGAGATGGAGACCTTGATACTCGCTTCTCATGCCATTCCAAATTGGAGCATTGTTCCGGTCTTAGCTTGAAAGCGAACCGCTCTTCCTTTCCATTGATATGTAATTTAATTCTCCAGCTCCGACATCAATGTGAGCATTTGTAGCGCTCAGGAAGGGTCTCCCAAGAATCAGGGGTGTCGTCATGTCTTCCTGCATGTTAAGTACTACAAAATCTATGGGAACGAAAAAGTTTTGTATTTTTACTGGTATGTTTTCAGCGATTACTGCAGGATAGCGAACTGATTGGTCGACTAGTTGCAAGCACATTGATGTTGGTGTGAGGGTTGAATAGTTGAGCTTGTCGAAGACCTTTTTGGGCATGACACTAACACTTGCCCCAAGATCGCATAACGCGTTCTCAAAGTTCTGGCTCCTGATCGAACAATCGATAGTGGGACATCCTGGATCCTTCTTCATGACAGGTGAAGTGTTTAGGATGGCCGCACTACACTCCTCTGTTAACTTGATTACCTCAGTGGAAGGCAGTGGTCTTTTGTTGTTGAGGATGTCTCTGAGATACTTCGCGTAGGTAGGTACCTGTACGGCATCTAGCAGCGGAATATTGATATATAACTTTTGAATTACCTCTACGAACTTACCAAACTGCTCATCCATTTTGGCTTTCCGATTTCTACGTGGAAATGATAGGAGGGTCATGTCATGAAAATCTTGTTATAACTCCTGCCCTTGTGGCCCGAGTTCTTCAACTTCATTGGTTCTCTTCTCCTCTTCCTACCCTACCACTGGTGTCTTACATGTCCTTGTCGAATATGGTGGATCACAAGTAGACTTACCACCTCTTGTGGTTATAGCGTTTACCTTCTCAAGGTTAGTGGCAAAAGGCAGAGCAGAAGCCAACTAGGCTAATTGAGATTCTATCTTTTTGTTATAACTAAGTTGGTCTTTTATGGCAGTAGAAAAACTATCCATTTTAGTATTTATGCTTTCTAGGACCTTATCATTAAAAGCAAGCTTCTTAGAAATATTCTCATTAATCCTGGCTTGTTCTAAGATCAGGTCTCTCAAGGATGGGTGTTTAGGAGTATTATAGTAATTACCTAGGTACTTACCTTGGTAAGTCGACCGTTGTTGTTGATTCCATCCTTGTCTCTGTTGTTGTGTAGCAGAATTGTTGATGACGATATTTGCATCCTCCTGATATTTAGGGAATTCTACCCCTAAGTATTCTCCATAGGCGTTTTGAGCATTGAATGCATCTTGAATGGCCTGACGATCTTTCTTGTAATTGGCTCGCTGTTCAAGCCAATTTAACAATACGTCAATCTTGGTTGATAGTGCACACACCACTTCTAGTACTTCTTCGCTCTTATTACATGATTGAATATTGCATTGTGACTAGCCTTGATTCGAGGCTATCTTTTCCATAAGAGTTTCAGCTTTTCCAAGGGTGAGTGACATAAATGATCCTCCAGCAGTGGCATCGAGTTGTTCATGAGCTTTTTGAGTTAATCCATGGTAAAAGCCTTGCATGAGCAACCAATCTTCCATCCCACGATGAGGACAATCTGAAATATATTCTTGGAAACATTCCCATGCTTCTAGAATGGTTTCTCCTTTCTGCTGTTATAAATTGGAAATCTTTCCTCTTAAGGCATTGGTCTTGCCTACAGGGAAGAACTTTTCTAGAAAGGCCTTTGAACACTTTGCCCACGTGTTGATGTTATCTTTGTTATTGTAGAACCACTGCTTCGCTCGTCCCACAAGTGAGAATGGAAATAAAAGAAGTAGTATGATGTCTAGAGCAACGTCCTTGATGATGACCGTGCTGCTTATCTCTAGAAAATTCTAGAGATGAGCACTAGCATCTTCATATGTCTTTCCACTAAATGGGGTAGCTTGCACCATGTTGATGAAGCTTGGCTTGAGCTCAAACTCGAGGTTGGTAGTTCTAAGTGTTGGTCCAGTGCAAATGTTCTCAATGCTTGGAGCAGAGAACTCACGTAGGGTCTTGTTAGCCATAGCTTCAGAAATTGGTGTTAAGCTTCCTCTTGATTTGGTTGATTCTGATTGATGGAAAGTTGTTGGTGAATCACAACCAAGTCTGCAATACCCTGTATAAGATATGAACGAAGACAAACAAGGCTAAGCCTGCTAAAGCAGAGGTTATGATTTCATCAATAAGTATTTATTTGGTCAATTCTCTTTAGCCATGTGCCCCTCCCCGGTAACGGCTCTAGAAATGCTTGTTGACATTTCTTAGCATCACTCTTTACTAAGTTGTCATCCCTAGCATGATGCCAAAAATGCGTTGTTGGTAATTATTGAGAACACTTATTAATTTATATATATACTAAGTAATCCACAAGCACATAGATAATATACCTTTGTAGCATTTCACCCGGGAGTATACCAGGTATCGTTATTTATATTTTATCCATAGGGAGGAGTTATGGAGTTGTGTTGGCATAGAGATATTGACAAATATATATACTTATGATAAAATCACTCTCATGCTATGGCAGGGGTAAGTCAAGAGATAAATAAATGATAATGTAAGGTAATAATGGTATTCCAGAGATAGAAATAGAGACTCATAAAATATAGTACGACTAAACAGGAGATTCGTTAAGAGCAAAAGATTCCTAAGTCATTCCTTATTTATTATTATTAAGTCTTTTTGTACACCCAATTATATACACTCTCATCTATAGTATAACTTTGGATCTATGCATAAGGAACATTACTAAGAAATATCAAGAACAGAGCTTGTCTCTCTTCGCAACTGCGTTCTACTTGCTCTACAAATGGGGAGTGGAGTATAAAGGACTCAATGGGAGTGTCACATCTGATATCTACCACATGACCCAGAGTGTAGAATACATCCACAATCAAACAATATCTAAGCACCATGCTTATATAATGTCGACCACTTAACTCACTAGAGTACTAAGCTCAGCTAAGAGCTTTGTGAACATATGCATATATTCATAATCAATCATAACTATATCAAGCATATAACTAGAGCAAACTAGGAACATAATAAATAGCAACATAATATTGAAGTAGCACAAAGTCATAAATATAGAGATACTATGGCTATACCAGTCTCTAGACAGCAGATCCAGAATCCTGAGCAATAGCCCACACTCTACTCGAACCTTGCCAGCTAGCCTATACTAGAAACTTGAAGAATTAGAGCTCTATTCTCTTCTCTCTAGAAACCCTAATTTTTAGACTAAACTTGACTTATGGCAGCGTGCTCTAGAGGGGGGGCAGGGGCTGGTTATATAGGCCAAAGCGTCTAACATGAGCCCTTAGATCAAACCGACTTTAAGAACGACAGAGATGCAATCCTTGAGGCAGTGGAGAACCGACATAACAACGGGGCTGACAGGTAGGACCCCCATGGGCTAGGCGGCCTCCGGCCCCACCTGTAAGCCTCTCGTCCTCTGCTTCAGTGACATGGCTTCTGGAGTCCTTTGGAACACTCTGGAATAGGTTTCTCCATGAATAAGCGTGGTTTTATTTGATGTTTTGATCCCCCTTGATGGTTTTCAGAAATAACCCTGCTGAAAACACATATTCACCAAAACTCATAGAAATTGTAAGTTTAAACCTCTAGGTCTATGTTGGTGATCATTTTCATGCATTATTTCAAGTTATATTGAAGTTTATAATGAATGATAACTATCGTCAACATTTTTGCTATTAAGTTATTTGTTTCTTTTGTTGACAACTTTTTTCTTTTTTGTATTCAAGATTTTTAATTATTAAAACACAGATGCTGAATATCATAGTTGTACAAGCTATATAAGTTTATTTTGTAACTTGTTATTGAAGTTTGTATCATCTCATGGGATTTTATTGTGTAGTCTATGGTGTAAAAGTTACTTTTATTTTCCTCCTCCCACCTCTTTAAACCCCTTTTGCATGTTTCTGAATGATTAGTTTTTGGAACGAAAAGAAAAATGCTAATGAAACCTAAAGAGAATGTTCTATAACTTAGCACGCGTAACTTATTCCTTCGAAGTTATGTTGTGTAACTCAGTTTTTGTAAATTATACGCGAGAGGAAAGAGAACAATAGGTTCGCATGCACGCGCGCGAAAAGAAAACGAGCCTGACACATTTGCACGTGCAAAAATAAAATAAAGCGCCTACCTGCCAAATGGGGAAAGTGGTGGGATTTGTTTATTCCTAAAATAGAAATTGCAACGACTGTTGGATCGTTCACCCGACTGGAATTCGGTGAATGTTCGCGATTTAGTCGTGTCGAGCGAGCTTGGCTCTCCGCTACACCACACTACAGCAAAGCTGAGGCTACCACACATGCTATGGGCCTACTTGGTTCATGACTAAAACGTGTCATGCCATAGGTTAGTCTTGCCATAATTTTTATGGCAGTTGTTTGGTTCGGTGTAGGGTCGAGATGGCGGGCTAGAAGGGGGCGAATAGTCCTTTCTAAAATTAAATGCACTGGCTAACCGAACCAAATGCGAAAATAAGACTATCGGTATAGCCAAGACTATACCCCTCTATCTAAGTTCTCAAGCACCTTATAAAAGATTCTAGTTAAGCAAAAAGGTGTCGGGCCAGCTAGAGCTCACCTAACAATTCTAGCTTGCAAGGTCACACAAACCTATGCAACTTGTACTTCAAGCAACCGGGGGAGCTCCTACATAACTAGTGATGCAAAGTGCACAAAGCTCCTAAGCTCACTAGCAATGCTCAATAACAAGGCTACACAAGCCAAATTAGAGAGCGCAAATTACTTAGCTACACAAACTAAGCAATGCAACAAACAAGGCTACTCAAGCCAAATTAGTTGCGCAAGGGAGCTACTTCTATGCTAAACAAGCAAGAAGGTAACTAGCAAGCTACATAAGTTAACTAATTACAAGAGCAACTACACAAGCACAATGTATACAAAAGTAATTACAAGCTTGTGTAAAGGGATTGCAAACCAACAAAAAGACAAGGATGACATGATGATTTTATCCCGGGGTTCACGTGCTTGCCAACACGCTAGTCCCCGTAGTGTTGACCGCTCACTTGGTGATTCGGCGGCTAATTGACATCACCCGCCAAGCCCGCACATGGGGCACCATAAGAACCTACCCCGAAAGTGAGGGTAGCTCAATGACACACTCAACTAGAGTTACTCTTCGTGATCCCCACGGGGTGAACACAATCCCCCTCACAAATCCTTCTCCGAAGCACCGCACAATCTTCTCGCGTGCTTCAATGGAGTAAGGACTACAATTTGGAAGTACACTACCATCTAGGGAAAGCCAATGTTATAGCCAATGCACTTAGTCAGAAATCTCATTGCAATACTGTGGAAGCATTGTTGGAAGATGGATTTAATTTTTTACATCCTGTTGTATTGCACAATATCACTATCAGTTGTTCACTTGAGAGTAAAATCATAGAACTGCAGAAAACAGATGTAGGTATATTTCACATCAAGAGAAAGATGCAAGAGCAAGAAACTAAGCATTTCAGACTAGATGAAAGATGTGTGCTATGGTTTGAGGACTGACTTGTGGTACTGAAAGACCGTGAGCTTAGAAATCAAATTTTAGATGAAGCTCATTCGTCTAAGTTGTCTATCCATCGGGGTAGTAGTAAAATGTATCAAGATTTGAAAACCCATTTTTGGTGGACTAAGATGAAGAAAGAGATCGCAGCCTATATCGCTAGGTGTGATAATTGAAGTAGAGTAAAGGTCGTTCATTTGAAATCTACCGGGTTACTTCAGCCTTTGCCTATTCTAGGTTGAAAATGGGAGGAAATCAGTGTGGACTTTATCACAGGCCTTCCGTTGACACAGCAAGGTCATGATTCCATATGGGTCATTGTAGATCGTCTCACCAAGTTAGCACATTTTATACCGGTTAAAACAATAGATCGCGTAGTAAAATACGCCGAATTGTATGTTTCTCAGATTGTGAGACTACATGGAATACCAAGGACCATAATCTCAGATCGGGGACCACAGTTTATAGCTCATTTCTGGGAACACTTACACGAAGCTTATAATCTCATATCAGGGACCACAGTTTATAGCTCATTTCTGGGAACACTTACACCAAGCTTTGGGGACTAAACTAATCAGAAGTTCAGCATACCATCCACAAACTTCCGAACAGACTGAGTGAGTGAACCAAATCTTAGAAGATTTGCTGAGAGCTTGTGTTATATCTTCCAAGGGTTCGTGGGAGAAATGGCTACCTTTAGCTGAGTTCTCCTACAACAACAGTTATCAAGCAAGCATCGAGATGGATCCTTTTGAAGCCTTGTACGACAGAAAATGTAGAACTCCATTGAATTGGGTGGAGCCCGATGAGAGAAGATACTTTGGTATTGACTTTGTCACTGAGGCTGAAGAGCAAGTGCGTATTATCCAATAGCATATGAAAGCAGCTCAGTCAAGACAAAAGAGTTATGCTGATAAAAGAAGAAGACCACTGACTTTTAAAGTGGGAGACTATGTATACTTAAAAGTGTCATCCATGAAAGGGAATGTCTCTTACAAGTTACAACTTCCGCCTGAGATGAGTGCCATATTCGATGTCTTCCATGTTTCTTTGTTGAAGAGATGTCTTCGTATACCTGAGGAAGCCATTGCACCCACCAACATTAATCTCCAATCGGATTTGACCTATGAAGGGAAACCAATTCGAGTATTAGAAGAGATGGAAAGAGTAACATGGAGTAAGATCATTAAGTTCTATAAGGTGGTGTGGAATAATCATAGTGAACAAGATGCCACGTGGGAACGAGAGGATTACTTACGTGAGGTTTATCCTGCCTTTTTCCAAGAATGGTAGGTCTTGCAAATCTCGGGATGAGATTTTTATAAGGGGGAGTGACTGTAACACCCTAGGTGTTAGGCTTGCATAATTTGACTTGCATTGAATGAGCATAAGCATCAAGCATTCATATATAAGATTTTACATGTGAAACATATGAAACATGCTTTGTTATTTCATGTTTCCTTGTATATGCTTATGATCATGAGTGAATAAATGTAAATGGTTGATATTGGTCACTAAAACACCTTAGCTACACTAGGGATGACTAATGGAACATTGTTCATGTAGATCACTTTGTCTAATTAAGCTCCTAAGTGACGATATACATGTTGACCTGGGAAGTAATTTATGTAACCAATGTATGAAATGATTGAGTGACCTTAGGAATACATTAAACATGTTTATAATGTCATTATGAACAACTTGGGTATTCATAACTAGGGCTAGTTTGGTCACTAAGACATAGATATAGTGTAAGTCATCATTTGAAAGTGGCATGTTTGACCTAGTTTGAACTATGTCATAGAGACATTGGACGGATGTGTTCACTAAAGAAAAGTTGTAGTATTTGATGAGAGGAACAACTTTTATTTTTGGATCATAAGCTAGTTCAGCTCCTAACATGCTTGAAATTGGCTCACAAAAATCAGCATTTCCCTGTTTTTAGCACTTAGGAAAATTTGCTAAGTGTTTGATGCTGATAGTGCTGACGTACCCAACTTGGTGATGATTTTACTCTCCATTCGTTGAGAATTAGAACATGATCCTTTAAGATAAATTGTAGATGGTATATAGGGATTCAACTTTGGTTTAGGAAGTTTGTGCTAATGCTCCACGGATTAGGAGTAAGAACATCGTCAACATGCGCTATCAGGCTCGAGCGTCGCCTCTGATGGCCGAGCCGCATTGCGCCGAGGTGGCCGACCGGGCATAGAAGATGGCCGCCGTGTGGCCGCCGTTGGCCAATGATGGGCCCTCACCATGGCGCGCTGGCGCCTATTATCTACGAAGCCACGCGCTTTCTCCCACACTCGCACTCACATTCCCTCCCTCTCGGCTGCTCGCTCTTCCTCTCGCCGCGGAAACACCATCGCCGACGCGCAGCCACACCGCTCCACCGTCGCCTAGTGCCCACGCCACTGCACCGTCGCTGTTTCCATCTTGCTAGCAGCTGCGCAATCTTCCTCTCCACCTCCTGGACACCACCGAAGCGCCAGATAAGCTTCGGTGAGGGCGTATTCACCATTTTCGTCCTCGCCGGACTCACGGCTCCCATGGACGCCTCCATGGCGAGCTCGCCACCGCATGGCTTGCATGCACATTTCTCCTTCTTCCTCGTGTTAGGGTTTGGCTAGGGTGTGTGCTAGCTTCTGGCGTGACATTACTGCGAGTCATTGTTTCACCCGCGCCGCCGCGCTCTCACCGCCACGCCACCGCGCATGCGGGTAGAGCTTGTCGGAGCACCTCGCCTTGCCTAGGTAGCCACAATAGGGTCGCATCGTCACCATGGTGCTTGTGCGCTACTCGCAATGGCCTGCAATGGCCGGCGCACTGCAGCACAGTGTCGCCGTGCCGCCATGGTCGGCGACGGGGTGGCTCCTGTGCATCCGCGCCTCCACCACTTAGGTCAATCGGTGCGGCTTTGTATGTAGATCACGTGGTGTGTTTGGTTTCGCCGGAGAAGCTCGCCGTCGGTGAACTCCAGCTGTCCCGTGTCGTTCCTCTGTTTTTCCGTCGCTGACACATGGGCCCGTCTGATGCGTGGGTCCCGGCTGTCAGTGGCACAGAGTTGAAAGATAGTTCATTTATTTTTTCAGATTTGTATACAACTTTGAAAAATCATAAGTGGAGTTCTAGATGTCCATTTTTGGTGAACCAAATTTTGTTGTGTTCCTCATGAAGTGTAGTGTTTTGTAAAAATATGAAATGTACAGTGTCTGATATTTTTCTTGGTGATTAAAATGTATTTAAATAAGTGCTTTTTTATTGTAGTAAACTTGTAAATTAGATATATTGAGCTAGAAAAATGATAAAATTGTGATTCTAATTTTGTTGATCTTGTGTTGACATGTTATAGCTAGAAAAAATATTAAACTTGTAGTAAACTTGATTGAAATATGATCTTTCTATTTATCTATTAATAAATGGCATTTTCTGAGGAAAATTATAGGGAAAAAAATATGTAACATATTCATATGAAAATTTTTGTACAGTAGTATGGCACTAATATGAAGCTAGGAAAAATATATAATCTATTGTTTGACACTTTTCTATAGGGTTTACTATTTTTGCTAAAATAGGTCTTGCTAGCTTGTCATTTTTGCATAGGATGTTATACATGACCAAATGTTATGAAATTTTCACAGTAGTCTATTGGGAGCACTAAGAAGCTACTGTAATTTTATGAGAATTGATGATGCGCATTTGGTATATGTTTGTTATTTCCCCTAATTATCTAACTAAATTAATAAAGGTATTTAAGTAATTAAATTGTGATTGACCATGATGCTTTCTATGGTACTTGTGATGCATATGAACTGTTGGTGTTAATGGTGAGGCTTAGAAGCCATTGATTGTATGCAACTAATTAATTATTGCTTTATAATTCAAATAGATGGTTACATGTATAGTTTCGGTTGCGTGTATGATTTCATGTTGATAATGGTCTTTTCTGTAAAACTTGTTAATAACAAAGTTGTAGATAAATTACTAGTCTACCTTGTGTTAAATTTTCATGATCATAGGCCTTAGGGTTTAAGAGTTTTGGCTGTTAGAAGTTTGTTGCCCTAATTGTTTGCTCTCAGGACAGATTTGATTGACTGATTTGTTTGACCTAGATAACTATTGAATCACCTTGAGAGTACTAAAAGAAAGTGGTAGAAAATTTCATAATATTTGTAGAATGTCCACAACCATATGATTTTGATGTATATAACTCCAGTTATGGTTAAAACAAGTAGTTGCTGTTTGGTAGTTCGGTAAATGAATTGCAGGAGTATTTGCTTAAGTAATAGAGAAGAGATATGCACCTACTCAGTAAAATAGGATGCACTTATTATTACTTTAATGCCATGCTGTGGAAAATACTTGTGAGGATGCATTCATCACTTCTTATCATATTATACGTGTCATCATACATGCATTCGTAATATCTTATTCTATGATCATGCATATAGGATCGACCGAGGAGATAACGTTGCTGGATTTCAACAAAGAAGAGGAAGGGGACCAGCAGGAGATTCCTCAAGCTGCTGCTCCCAAAGAAGAGGAGCAGAATCCAGAAGAGCTCCCGGAGTGCCCTGATCACCACCCCACCTCTTTTCTGAAAGGCAAGCCCCGGAGCATTCTAAATCTCCCAGTGTTTTACAAAATATTACTTAAGTCCTTAATGATTGATGCATTAGGTTATAAGAATTGATTGGAAACACTTGATACATGGAACTACCTTGTCCAGATATATACACCTTTAACCCTGTGTAGGTCCAGGATCGAATATATGCTTAGCAATGCTTAGACCGGTAGAAGTCAGGTGATTTCCTGTCACCTGCGAGATATAGGTGGATATCGAAGCACGGTTGGCTATATTTGCTATCGTGGAAAAGAACCATAGGGTAATGTAAATGGAGGTCGGGCGGAGTCTATGTGTAGGTTGACTCATGTGATTCCGTCTATGCCGATTAAGGACCGTACCATTGTTGGACCTTTTGACAAGATTGAACACATGCCTATCACTTAGCTGGCCAGATAACTCGTTCCGACCACGAAGCCGAGTAGCTCAACTCAGGCCAGGCCTCGCTCTGTAAGAGTGCACACTCTGGATGGTAGTAAGGATGTGCGGGGAGCCAGGCGTGAGCCCAAGGGCAGGTTGGGCCTGAACGTCCTGGCAGCTGGTCATCCCTGATTGTGTGGCGCTGAGCGAACCCACGAAATGTGGACTTGAGTTGTACCAAAGGTGACCTAAGGCGACTAATGATCTGGTCTACCTAAATTTGTGTTAGGAATAAATTCCCAGCTGGTTGAAATCAATTTGAATCGACATCTCTCCCGGATAGTGAGAAACTTGGCTAGCTCCAACCTCGTAGTAATTGTATTATGTAATATGATGGTTCGGATAAACATGGAATTACTATACCTGCTATGGTTACTATTGTATGCGCTTAAAATGATATATCACATGTTTGGCACAGGATAATTGCTAACCTAGAGATGGATAGTTATAATTAACTTGATGACAGAACTATAATTGTATAACTAAGTTAATCGCTTTTTATGCAAAATGTTGTCAAGCTACATCCACTTATACAGCCTTGCATAATCCTTGGAGTCAATTTATTTCTGGTTTATGACAGGTAAGTCTAGGTGAGTACCTTCTCGTACTCAGGATTTTATTCCCATTGTTGTAGATGGCACAGTGTATCATGGGTATTGCAGGAATTGCTTCTATCCCGCCGTGGATGAGGAGTGAGCCTTGGGCAGGCATCTTTAATAATCCTTCTATCATGTTTTTGTGGATTGTGATCATGTGTTGGCACTGTATTTGAACTTTGTTGACAAATGCTACTTTCAAACTTTAATTTGCTTCCGCTACTATCTATCAAACTTGGTTTGTAATAACTTTATTTCATACTCTGATGATGGAACTGTATCTGTGAACTTTATGTAATGTGTGACATGTATGTTGAATCATGTACGATCTTGGTTGTATGTGGATCGTTTATCGAGACCCGTCGTGGTACTCGATAGACTACCGGGTTTATATGGGCTCAAGTATAAC
Organism: Miscanthus lutarioriparius; assembly: GCA_904845875.1. Classification (NCBI taxonomy): domain Eukaryota; kingdom Viridiplantae; phylum Streptophyta; class Magnoliopsida; order Poales; family Poaceae; genus Miscanthus; species Miscanthus lutarioriparius. The sequence continues at coordinate 89,486 of CAJGYO010000614.1, read as the reverse complement.
AGTGCGACCGCTTGCGGGCTGCCATTGTACTTGTGCGCTTATAAATTGGTCGGTTCTGCGACAATTCCCCCCATCCATGATGTTGCGCTGGACCTGGCGGGCGCGACCCCGGGCGCCGCTCACCGGGTTACGCGCACGTGGCGTAGCGTGCCGCGCCGAGCGCGCTGGCGCAGGTGGCGTCTGGTTCTACCACCTTTGTCATAGCTCCTCGTCGTGCTCCCGCGCACATGCGAGGGCCTCCGTGCGAGGGTCGGGAGGGGTGTGGGTCTGTAGAGACTTTGCTACCACCGGCGGCTGTTCCGGAGCATCTGCCATAGTGCACTCCTGGGACAGAGGGTGGCTAGGTGCCACGACGTCACCGATGCTGGAGCCATCGCTCTCAGCCTCGTCATCTATGAGGTTGTGGAAAGAGGCAGGAGCATAGCTCGCCATCCCCACGAATTCAGATGTGAGAGGGAGCGGCGCCAGCATCCTTTGGCGCACCCGTGCGTACGCGTTCGCAGGGGACGCGAGATCATAGGGGAACTGGTTGCTCGGCGGTCGCAACGAGGACAACGGGGTCCCTCCGAAGAGTTGGTGGAAAATAGTAAATAGCGAGTAAATAACGATATGTACATTACTCGCAGCGGGGTTTGAGCCTAGCGTAGGCTCAGAGCGAAGCGCAGGCGTCTTGTCGTTGAGGTCACCGGCTGGCCCAGAGCCGACGTAGGGCGCTCCTCCTTCGATGGGCGCCGGGACAAGCGCCTCCTCACGGAGGTGAAGCACGCCGAGCCGATCGGCAACGAAGTCCAGGCTTCCAAAGAGGAAGGTCTGGGACGGATCGAAGATGGGAGGAACCCACATCCCAATAATTGGGAGCATGGGAAACTCCAGCGAGCCGAAGCGAGCCATATCGCTTGAGCCCAACATGCCGAATATGGTGGAAAGGTGGGCCATCCGATGACCAAAGGCATGAACGTACAACGTCTATCCCCACGGACGGCGCCAACTGTCGGTGCGAAAAGTGACCAACTAGTAAATATCTGTCGTTTTGTCATACGTTGTGATCGGATGTGGCATAGCACTCAATGACACAGGGTTTATACTGGTTTAGGCAATGTGCCCTACGTCCAGTTCGAGTCGGTCGGTGACTTTATTCCTGAGCCCAGGTGCTCGAAGTTTGCTGTGGGGTTACAAACGAGAGAGAGTAAGATGGGGGGTATCAGAGGTCCGGTCGGACTCTAGGCCGAAGGGCCAAGAGTGATGGGAGCCCCGACGTGCGCTAAATGTTGCTTTGTTTGGCTTTAGAGTTCTAGAGCCAAGCAGAGAGAATCGGAATGATCCATATGTTGTTCGCTGGAATCGTTTGATGGTCCTTCGACTCTTTCAGGAGAGAGCGTATCCCCTTTTATAGATGAAGGGAATGGCCTTACAAGTGAGAGCGAGGGAGTGTGTGCTACCTAGTCTTGTTGCCCACGCCGTCGGGTACGAGACGGTTTGTCGGTGCCCATAATACTGTTGATGGCTTGGATGCATGTGGTTAGTTCCACCGTGTTCTTCTGGTACGGCAAATGTCGGCGCCTACCATACTATAGGTTAAATGTCGGCACCCACAACACTGTTGGTATTCTGACATGTCTGGAAGGTTATAAAGTACCCTTCTGACATGACCTGACAGTACTGTCCTACAGGTGTGTAGGGTACGGTCCTCGGTATTGCGGTTGACTTGAGAGTCCTGCCTTACTTGCTCCGCCTGATTCTTTGAGTCCTTACTAAACGGGCGTCCCTGTTTAGTCATTTCCCAGTCGTCTCAGACCGCGCCGGTTGGAGAAGAGCTGTAAGCAGAGGTTCGGTGTCCTTTCGGTCGGAGAGGCGGGCCGGAGTCGGAAGCGAGCACCGTTCCTCCTTGGCCAGGCCTTCCGGTCGGAGAGGCGAGCCGGGGTCGGAAGCGAGCGCCATTCCTCCTTGGCCAGGCCTTCCGGTCGGAGAGGCGAGCCAAAGTCGAAAGCGAGCGTCGTCCTCTCCTTGGCCAGGCCTTCCGATCAGAGAGGCGGGCCGAAGTCAGAAGCGAGTGCAATTCCTCCTCGGCCAGGCCTTCCGGTCGGAGAGGCGGGTCGGAGTCGGAAGCGAGATGCGTTCCTCCTCGGCCAGGCCTTTCGGTCGGAGAGGCGGGCCGGAGTTGAAAGCGAGCGTCGTTCCTCCTCGGCCAGGCCTTTCGATCAGAGAGGCGGGTCGGAGTCGGAAGCGAGAGGCGTTCCTCCTTGGGCAGGCCTTCCGGTCGGAGACTGGATCGCGCCTTCTGGCCTGTCGTTAGGTATTTGGGCCAGCCCAGGAGTTACGCGTCGTCTGCTGGGTGCGAGCTTTTTGCTGAGAAGCAGATCCATGAGGGACCTCGGGTTTATGAACCCGACACTAGATGATTGCATCGGATAACTAGAATGGTGTGGGCCAATTGGATGATATAGGGCTCGTTTAAATCCGGGTGTAAAATTTTAGGGTGTCACATCGGGTGTCGCATGGAGTGTCGTAAGTGGTGTTTAAATACTAATAAAAAAACAAATTACAGAATCCGTCAGTAATCCGCTGGATGAATTTATTAAGCCTAGTTAATTCGTTATTAGCACATGTGTTATTGTAGCACCACATTATCAATTCATGGGCTAATTAGGCTTAAAAGATTCGTTTCGCAAATTAGTCACAAACTGTGCAATTAATTATTTTTTAGTCTATATTTAATACTTTATTTATGTGTCCAAATATTCGATGGGACATGGATTAAACTTTAGGATAAAAAACTCAACAAAGCCATAGTCGTCCAATACTCGAGGAAATCTAAGAGAGTGAAAGATAGCCCGGTGCCCAGCAGATAGGAGTACTAATAAGCCCGTGTTTAGTTGGTTGAAGTTTGAAATTTGGGCTACTGTAGCATTTTCGTTTTTATTTGACAATTAGTGTTCAATCATAGACTAATTAGACTCAAAACGTTCGTCTCGCAATTTCCAACCAAACTGTGCAATTAGTTTTTTTCGTCTATATTTAATGCTCTATACATATATCACAAGATTCGATGTGATAGATACTGTAGCACTTTTGGGAAATCTTTTGGAACTGAACACGGCGTAAGATCATAATTTATAAATACGCCAGCTTGGCATCGAAATTTATCCGCCAAATTTCTTCCCCCACGCGGCCACGTGCACCAGTGTCCTTCCATACGGCTATACCCCCATCCCGGCGAGGACACGTGGCTTAGGAATCAGGGATGCACAGGGCGCTGGTGCCCGGCGTCGGAGGCCATGTCCGTCACATGGGCACGTCCGGCCGACGGGCCCCGCCGTGGCCGTGCCGCGGCCGCTGCCCACCTCACTGACTGGCGCCCCAGTTGGGATGAATCGACGATCGGTGATCTACTGACCTGTGTGTAGGCCTGCGCGCATTGAATGTGCGGCGCGATGCTCCCCTCTTGGCTCCTTGGATGGATCACCTCTCCGCCTTTGGCAGCTGGTGGGCCGCGGCTCACTCGTCCTCGTCCGGTCGAGTTGTGCAGCGTTCGTGATTAGCTCGTCGTGCATCTGAGGCAGCATCTGGCTGGGCCAACCAAAGGCAAAGGCATCGTTTTTTGCCGTACGGATCCATGCACGAACCGCTGGAGGCTGGGTGCATGCATGTTAGCAGCCTGTGTTTGGATTAGCGGCCTGCGTCACCGGTCGATCGGCCAGATCAGATGGCTTGCGTTTCAGTGAACGCAAGCACGCACGCATCCAATGAGACGCACGTAGGAACCGGTCTCCCCCTCTTGCGAGACCGGTTCAGCCACGGTACGTAGCAGAATCACCATCGGTGGCTGCCGCCTAACGGCCAACAGACCGAGCAGTGAACATCAAAACAGGTCAAACCCGGCAGCCTCCTCAGCAGGTACGTAACGTACGTCGTCTAATGGTAACGTAACTAGCCATCTCGCTGCGGTGCTGGACTAGTTTAAATTGACCGGTGCAGCCTTTTGTCAGCCGCCGTGAGCTTTGTTTAAGCGCCGACGATGCGTACGTACGTTCCGGACGTCGTCCCATCCCAATATCCCATTGAGTAGTTTGCAGTGACGCTCGAGTAGAGCTCAGCGGCTCCCGGCTGGTTTAATTTTATTTCCTAATCCAAGTAGACATCTGGTGGTCAAGAACGGAACAGCAATTGAGGTCACTCCAGAAAGACTGAGCTAGACGTTTATCCCAGGAAGTAGTCCAAAATGGACAACGCCCACCGGCATGCATGCTCACGTCCCCTGCAACAACAAGCAAGTCCTCACTGGAGCGCCATACTGCCTAGACTTCTTTCCGTGCAGAACAGAAGTATCAGCGGGACGTGCATGTCACGTTTGCAATGTTCATGCCAGGGTGCCAAGTTGCCCACCGAATTCAAATTTGTCCCAGTACGTGTGGGAGTCAACGGCGGCAGATATCTGCAGACCGCGGAGCGTTTACACCAACAGTTGGGTTTCTGAATTCTGACCATTGCGGACCGACTTCCCGCATCCATTTTTTTTTCTTCACATATATACAGTGCCACTGCAAGGGTGATACTATAAAGTCAAACCTTTTCAACTACTCCTATACGAACGACTGAACGAGGAGCTTACGTTCCTGCCGCCTCATCTCGTTTGCAGTGACGTTACCCAGGCTATGCAGACAGGTCAGGGCTGACATATACTTAAACTGCTAATGCTTTTTATTAGTCCCCGAATTTTCATTTCTAACGCCTTATTTAGATTGGGGTTAGGAATCAGTATTTGACACTGTAACACTTTCGTTTGTATTTGACAATTATTGTCCAATCATGGCCTAACTAGGCTCAAAAGATTCGTCTCGTAATTTACAATCAAACTGTGTAATTAATTATTTTTTTATCTACATTTAATATTCCATACATGTGTCAAAGATTTGATGTAATGGAGAGAGAGGAAAAAAACTTGCAATCTAAACGAGGCCCAAAGTCGGAATCTTAGTACGTATTGACGTCATGGATTAGTTCAGGGCGTTCCTGTACTGATGCCCTGACAGAGACGCAGAAGAAAACACCCCCAGGCCAGGCCAGGCAGGTCACGGGTGCCTTTCTGCCGGTCGAGACAGCAATGGGACCGCACGGTGGGGCTGGCGACGAACATCGGCGGTATTCATCAATGCGACGGCGAGGACAGAGAACAGTGGCACTTCGCTACCAAGTCAACCGATTCCCGCGAGCATAAGGGAGGCCGTATCCTATCGTGTATTATTTACTGTTGTCTGGTTTGGTGTGAGAGAAAAACACTGTTCCTAACTGGAAATTTACTATCGTTTACGAGCAACTGATAAGGCTGAAGACTTCCTTCCGGGCAGCTCGATCGAGCTCTATCCTCGCCGGTCGCCGCCCCAAATGCCGAAACACGACGCAGCAAGAAAGTCAAGGAAAAGTCCTACACCACCGTTACTACTCCAAGCCTAAAACGCCGGAAACGATGACGCAGAGCAGAGCAGAGGGCCCGGACGAAGAGGAGGAGCCGAGGAGGGTTGGGCCTTGCGTTCGTGCAGAGCAGGGGGGGTCCCCTCACTTGATAGATGTCCATGGGCCGTGTCCCTTCGTCTTCTTCCGCTGTGCGCGCGCGACGAGCTGGTCGCCGAGGATCCGTGACGAGGACGGGCAGCCAAATGAACGGGCTGCTATTTGTTCAGCCCTGCCGCCGCGCATGTGTGGGTCGTGGACACACAGTACTGGGCCGCAGGTGCCACGTTCGTAGCCCAGAGGCAATCTGCCCCACTGTCCTTGTTCCAAGTCTTCCACTCCTTTCGCTTCTGTTGCAGCGTTGCCCTTCTGGTCTCCTTCCCTCCCAATGCTGGTGACACTGGGCTACGTGACGTCTCCGCGGCTCCGCCGTACGGTCTAGAGGACGCATCCCATCGTGCGTAGAAGATCCGTTCACGTCCGGTGATGAGGAGTGGCGACGCACACCCGCGCCCCTGTTGATGTGGAGCGGCAGCGGAGCCAGAAGAGTCCAATGCGGGTCATGGATCCCAAGAGAAGAGTCAATTCTAAGGTTGCAAAAATGTGGCTTGGCATGTAGAATCCGACCCCATACCTATCCTGGCTAGCTTTCTTATTTTTTTTACATCAATAAAGACGATAGCTGTCTATTTGAACTCCATGAGTAATTCTTTATTACAAAAGATCTAGTACGTACATGAAAGGGCCATTCTTTTTCGCTTATTACTTTCAATCACACAGCATAACTATCTTTACTGGAAGAGCCATAGTTTAGAGCTTTCCCAATACACCGCCGTGGACTGCTATCTTAATTTCTATATGTCTGCTCTTGGGGTTCATGTTATAATGAATGGTCGTCCCATAGCATGACAGAGCCTCCTATAGAAATCGATGGCTCGATCTAATAAAAAGTGCAGTCACCGGGAGTGCAGATTGTAGCGAGAAGAGATTTGTCTCAAAGGAATACAACTAAGTGGTACGACAGGACTAAGAGAATAAAGCTGTATACTTGTGCCATACTAGGTAAATGCAATGAGTTGTCTGCTTTATGAGTTTTGGAAGTTGTATCTACATGAATTGCTGTTTTTGGCTCAAGGCAACAAACTTGTAGCCCGCATAGGTGAACACTTAGAAAGAAGAGCAAGACATGGGTGCTATATACTACCAAAATGATGAAATTCTCCTAATGTTTTTAAATAGTAATAAAAAATACTATCACTAGTCATAGCATATGGAAATCCTCATTAAGAGATATTTGGTAGGGAAAGTTTATACTAAATTTTGAATGCTAAAACACAAGAAGAAGCCGATCACTCAGAGAAGTCTGAAATTCTGGTTGTGTTACGTCCTCCTTTTACTCTTTTTGCTCCTGTGAAACACGACTCAACTACTTCTTACTAGCTCACAGGTAAGACGAGATGAGCAATCTTCCTCATAAAAATAGATTAGTGCTAGCAGTTATTATGGGGTTTAGTATTTAATTAAATCCAATAAGATAGCCTAGCATATGTTCCATTACAACCTACATGTATGTTTTCTAATCCTTGATCACGAGGAAATGAAAAGGTTGTTTGGTTCGAGGAATGAATCAGTCTACCATCTATTCATGCCATACTTTTTTTTGTCTGCGAAATGGAATGGATTGATGCATCATTACCCCATTGTTCACAAGTTAATAATGAGTACTGATACAAGAAATGTAGTCATTCCATCAAAATTGAGGAATGAACTCATGATGCACTAACTCATTTAAGGCCCGTTTGGATTCATTAGCACTAAAAATTAGCAACTAAAATTAGTACTAGTGAATCCAAACAAACCTGCTAATAAATCTGCTAAATATTAGTTGAAGGCTGCTAACTATTAGGGCCTATATGGATCCATTACCATTAAAAATTAGTAGCTACAAAAAGTACCAGTGGACCTAAACAGACATGTTAATAAACCTGCTAAATATTAGCTGGAGGGTTGCTAACCATTAGTTCCATTAGCAGGTTTAGAGTTGCTAATAGGGGCTAGTAGTTCATATGCATCTTCAACTTACTGTCCAACTACCTATTAGTAGGTGGATCCAAACAACCTGTTATTAAAAATTAGTTAGCTAAAATTTAGTAGCTATTAATTAGTTAATTTTTAGTGCTAATGGATCAAACACATCCTAAGATTTTTCAACCCAAACACTTTGTTCAGAACACCATTGACGTCACTCGGCGGGATGGTGCCACCAAGGCGGAGGCACCAAACATGCAACACGCTCCCAAAATCCCAATCAGAGAACGCGCGCGATCGATGTGCCTCCGGACGAGGAACCCATCAGGTTTGGTTTGCTTCGTATCCAAATCAGGGAGGTAGTAGCGAATTCCCAGTCTGGATCATTTCAACGTCGATCATATATAGACTGAATAACCGATGATGCCACGTACCGGACCAACACGGCATGGCAGACTGTTGCTTCTGGAACCTGGAGCCATGGCTCAGCTGTAGTTAGCGCGCTCACTAGTCACTCCAGTGAAGAGAATCTACCGAACATCTCCGTACATAGCAAACGGCGCATACCATCGCGCGTTCGGCGTCCGATCTTGCACCTGTTCGCTGGATCGTTTCTATCGTTTATAAATCGGCTGATGCTGTTTTGTTGTGAGAGAAAAACACCATATCATGACTGATACGATCAAGCGAACATGGTGCATAAGTGAGGTGCACCCGTGCTCTGCTGATGTGCAGCGGCGATCGGCGTTCGGTTTAAAGTGAGGTGCACCCGTGCTCTGCTGATGTGCAGCGGCGACGAAGCCGAGAGTAGAGTCATATGCATACCACTGTCCGTTGGATCCCAATTCCCAAACGAGAAGGAATTCCTCGACCTGGAACAAGAGGATAGTGCTGTTACGATTGCTCTGATGGGAATTGAAGGGCTACCTCGGACGTTGCCGCTCCAGCATCCGCTGTTTTACGCCGCTTCAAGTTTCTCTTTGCTGTTGTTAGCTGTAAAACAAAAATCACAGCCAATCAGAGCCGACGTCACTCATCGAGAGTTCGAAGAGCTGCAAATGAACTGAGCTCGAGCAGTGCGGCGAGTTGATGGCCTCAAGTTTGAGCTTAGTATAAAGGTCGAGCTGAGACTGACCACAGCTAGGCTACAACTTTCATTTGTAATTTGAAATGTGGTAGACGCACGAGCTCTAGGTCCTACTCATGCTTGAGCCTGGGTCGTTTACAAGACCTGATCATGGAAAACTAAGTCCAAGACAAGCCTAACGGGAGTGGATCACGAGCCTTAAGCTTTTGTTACACCAGGCCTACCTGAGTAGCGGTTTCTCTGAGCGCTCCAGATGAATTGAATGAAAGCAAAATTGTGGCCTGGGAGCCTCAAGGCCCATGTCAAAATTAAGGATTCTCTGGCGGGATCGTGGAAACCACTGATGACTGAACGCCCACCTAATGGTCTGCAACTGCTGAATTCCATGTACCGGTTTACTCTGTTCCTGCGCCGGTGAAAGAATCGACGGCAGCACCCAGACATGAGACATAGCAGACAAAGCCACGAGATCAGTATGCGTGCAGCGTGCTGTGCTTACCCAAGCGCTTTTGGAGCCGTTGCTGGTGCTTGTTATGGAAATGTTAAGGGCGCGATTTGCTGAATCTGCCAAACATTTCTTTCTTTCCGGTTCGACAACGGCCGTGCGAGGTCTGATGACTCTGACCTCACCTCCTCGTCATGACGACGGCATCCGCTCTGCCCGTTCAGTTCGGAACGAGTGGTCCTGAGGGAGCCAAACGGGAAGCACTCCACATCGTCGACGAGGGACGACCAAAGCCATCCGTTCATTCATCATGCACACAGCACACGCATCGTGCGCTCCAACCCCGCTGCTCACCCAAGGAGTGAGTGGGGGAGCAACACAGCCGAACCAAGTTGCAACGGCACGTTTGTTTGAGATTTGATTTGACTCTCCGACTCCGCTCATCATCTCATATCTTTCGTCCATCACAAAACAAAACAAAAAATCAACAGGAAAAAAAAACAAAAGAGCTGTACAATTTACAATCCAGCCTGTGTGCGTCACTGCCACTCGTGCGTGTCGCAGGGGTAGCACCCTTCCTGCGCGACGTCGGAGACCTGCACCCCGGTGTCGTAGACGCGGCCGGCCTCCCAATGGCGCGGCAGCACCTCCGACTCCGCCCACACCCACTTGCCGTCGTAGCCGCCGGTGACCACCAGCCGGAGCTGCAGCGGCCCCGCCGGCGCCTGCGCCGTGCTCCACGCCGGCCCGTGGTCCCGCGTCATGAACCGCCAGTTGGACGACCCGACCTGCCAAAAACAACCAACCAACCGCACACAAGCGCACGACGTCATCATGGAGCCGCCGGTGAATTCGTTCGAACCGTTGCTTGCTGCTGACCTCCGCTTTCAAAACTCGTTGGGAAAACAACAAACAAACAGCCAACACAGGGGAGAAATGTCTCTGTTTGGTAGTACGGTACTACGACGGCTCGTTTGGTCGGAGTAATGGCAAAAGAACGGGAGTTCAGAGATTGGAGTTTACAAATCTCTTGTTTGATTTACGAGAATAAAAGTTCTAGTGAGAAGAGAAGGGAAGTTTAGATGATCAACTTCCACTAATCGATTCTCTAGGAGAGAGAGGTGGAAATTAAGTGGAGGTTACGTTCTTAATCAAAGAATAGTAGATCCGCAATTTTTATCATAATTTGTATTTTAATTTTCCCCTCAAAACCCCATACCAAACAGATATGAATTTCCTCTTCAATTCGCTTTCTTATTTCACTTCACGAACCAAACAAGAGACTAAAACTAAAAGTCAATTTTCCACCTTAATTACCTCTATCAACAGCTACCACCGATTCCCACACCTCTATGTCTCTTCCCACGTAGTTATCAAACACACCCAAGAGTATATGTGTACGAGGAAGAAATTAAACTTACGGTGGCGACGTCGACGGCGACGATGTCGGTCTGGCCGCCCTGGTACAGGAACCTGATGGATAGGTCGCTCGGCGGCCGGCTCTTCTCCACGCGTATCGACAGGTTGCGGTCCTTGGCGTACTCGCAGGGTATCCTGGGTGCACAGTACAAAATCCATCTCTTAATCCCGTCCTTCTCCCAAACAACTCTCCATCGTCGGCACGTGGGACCGAAAGCTGAGCTGACACTACGGACGGACACCGTGCTCGCGCACGGCACCGCGCAGCGACAAGGAGCGCAGAGCAGAGCAAACTACCTCTTGTACTCGACGTCGACGACGCGCCGGTCCCTGAGCCGCGCGGCCTTGCCGGTGCCGGCGCTGGCCATGGCCGCGTACGCCGCGGCGCTGAGCACCAGGCCCGTGCGGTTCGACGTCGTCCGCGCCTGGTCCGTCACCACCACTTTCGCGCCCGCCGCGCTGCACAGCTCCGTGTCCCTGCACCGCACCTGCCAATGCCATGCCAATCCTTGCTTAGAATCCAAATTCGCCCACCAAGAAAACAGACGAATTGCCGACAGCTCCGGCGAACTAAGAAGGAACCTGGAAGCAGGCACCGCAGCCGACGCCGCCCCTGTACAGCTCGGGGCTGGCCGCGGCGAGGAATCCGCCGTTGAAGGACGCGGCCAAGGAGCCGTACCCGCACGAACCGGCTGCGCAATTCATTCAGCAACCGAAAGATGAATCGATCAATTAATCTTGCACGCCACAGAAACAGACACCGAAACGCGCAAGGCAGCGAGCGGCGGGACGCCTGCGTAGTGCGTACCGTTGAGGGCGAGCGAGGAGGCCCGGTAGGTGGCCTTGGAGCGGCGCACGCAGAGGTCGCAGCCGTCAGCCGGAGACGGGGCCGCGAAGAAGACGACGACTAGTAGGAGCAGCAAGACGAGGGGCAGGGACGCGGCGCCTCTCGTGACGACAGCCATGGACCGATCGAGCCCGAGGTCAAAGAAGGCTGGAAACAGTTTTGCTTCCTAGTTGGGAGAAGAGAGGAGGGGATTGTTGGGCACAGCAGGATCGCCGGCTGGTTTTATGCGCCGCAAGGTTGCCTGCCTGCCGGCTGACGACTAGTAGAACCAGGCCAGGCCTGGTTGAGATTGTAAGTTTTTTCGTTCTCCCTTCGTCACATTAAATTTTTGGACACATGTATGAAATATTAAATATAGATAAAAAAATAATTAATTACACAGTTTGATTGTAAATTACGAGACGAATCTTTTGAGCCTAGTTAGGCCATAATTGGTCAATAATTATCAAATACAAACGAAAGTGCTACAGTACCAAATACTAATTCCAAACCTCGATCTAAACAAGAACCAGAGTGAAACTTGGTGCTGCCCTCCTCCAAGGTTCCAACAGGCCGCAGAATGTTTTGGACACGGGATGCGTACACGTTTGGGTCTTTGGGAGGGGCCGAAGCGCGGCGCCGTGGGACGGATATAGCGAGAGGGAGGTTGGTTCCTCTGGCCTTCTGGGACAGGGCCACAGGGGGCGACGGGGGTGACCGACCCCCGGGACACGCGTGCTGCAGGGCGAGGGCGCGTCAACGAGGCGTCGGATAAACTCCTCGTCCTGGCAAGTACAGGGCCCCGACAAAATACTCATGCCTCATCAACTCGCTCGACTGATGGCTGGCTCAGCTCAATTAGACTCGGCTCGTTTTCACGAGTTAAGCTAGAAATCTACCTCGCTATTTTAATGAGCCAACTCAAGCCAGCTCGTGAGCTGCTCATGAGCTAAGGCCTATTAACCCACGATCATGAGTCTAGAAGATGATGATAATAATCTAGAAGTGTACACCTATTCTATTGGTACGTAATCTTTATTTTCAGCTGTTTCATATGAATTTAAATTTTATAATGGTTGTGATACTTAAATGTTGATTTTATGAATTGTTTTTCAGAGAGAAAATGATGATGCTGACATTGAATCTGTGGACTTTTATAAGTTTATGGTGGCAAGTAAATAATTAGTATGCTGGAACTGCATGATCATTGATGGACCAGCTATGTTGCATGGCTGATACTTTTGATGAATCTGATATGTATTAATCATGTATGGTTGCATAATGGTGGACGCCTCCTTCTAAAATTAATGTAGCATAAACATTATAAACATGTATGTCCTATTTTTTTAATAGCTCGCGAGCTAAACGAGCCAGCTAGAGCTCGGTAACGAGCCGAGCCGAGCTGCCCCTCTAGCTCGTAATATTAACGAGCCGAGCTGTAACATCATCAGTGTTACATCGTAAATCATTTACTAAAACATATCATGAGCGTCATGTTTATGTGTTAATGCATGTGATAAAGTGTGTAGATCAATTTCTGTAACTCGAAACGATCAACAGAAATGCGAAACGAAAGTTGATTCAATAGTCATGTCATATCACTTAGGGTTTAAAATCAATTTTTATTAATAAAAAATGCTATAGAACATGTATGTGATCCTTAAATAAAGTTTAAAGTTCAAACTTTGTAGATGACAATGAAATACTTATGGTCGAAAATGATATTACTAGCTAATATTTTCACTAGCTTAGAAATCGTAAATGGAAATCAAATTCAGCTAAAAACTTAGAGATTTTCAAGTCTGTCAACAGTTAGACACTGCTAGGAGCAATTTTTGTACAGAAATTGGGTTAAGGAGTAGGGTAGTATTATGACTTATTTTAGTAGCCTAATATACCCGCTAAGTTATAGCAAAAGTGGTTTGGGGATTGGATCAACGGTTTAGACGTCTCGAACGCTTTAAAATCCATGCATAACATGAACTCAGGCCGTCTTCTCATGTTGGGCGCGGTCACCAGGCCGTCCAGCCCCGATGTCGCGGCGTCGGTGCGCTGGGCGCGCGCGCACGCGCGCACGTGGCCACGCTAGCCGTTTCCTGCTGTCGCAGCTTGGCCGCGACGGGCACGTCGCGAGACACCGCGCCCGTCGCTCACCTGCGTTTGGCCGTCCTGCCACAGTGCCGCGCTGCTGCCGTTGGCCCTGCGCCCTGCTGCTCTGCCTTGCATTGTCGTCTTGGGTGCCGCTGCGGCCGCGCTGCGCTGCCGTCGCATCGTCATCGCGTCCGCGTCGGTCCGCTGCATCTATGTGCTGTTGCTGGTCCTATGCGTGTCGCCTCTGCTGCGCACACGTGGGCGAGCCGCCGTCGCCATGCCATTTATGGCACTGCGGCCGCGTGGGCCACTGTAAGGTCTTAATATGGCTAGAGGGGATGAATAGCTTATTTAAAAAATCTACAAACCAATTAGACCAATTAGATTAGTATGACAAATAGCGAAAATCAAACTTACTCTATCTCTACAAGGGTTGCAAGCCACCTATCCAATAATTCTAGTTACTATGATCACTAGACAGATAATTTACTAAGTCGCTACTCACTAAGAGCTCTCACATTTATTACACTAAAGAGCTCCACTAGATGGACTTAACCTACAAAGCAAGCTCTCAATTCTAGCTACACTAAAGAGCTTACCACAACTACTTTGCGGGTATATAAATGAGTAAGTAAGGTGATTATACTACCACGTAAAGGAGTTGTTGGGGACCTAATACCGAGGTACCCCAGAAGGTGGAACTAATAACCACCGAACGATAAAAACTTCTGGATGAAAAAGGACGCCGTAGCGTTCCTTGCTCGAACGACAGGAGTTTGGTTCCGCCTCGCCCGACGCCTTTGAGGTAGCTCTGCCTCGCCCGAGGGCTCAGGGCTAGTCTCCGTCTCGCCCGACGCCTTTGGGGCGGGCACGGTCTCGCCCGAGGGCTCAGGGCTAGTCTCCGACTCGCCCGACGCCTTTGGGGCGGGCATGATCTCGCCCGAGGGCTCAGGGCTAGTCTCCGTCTCGCCCGACGCCTATGGGGCGGGCTCGGTCTCGCCCAAGGGCTGAAGGATAGACTACGTCTCGCCTGACCCCGGAGGGGCAGGGTCGGTCTCGCCCAAGAGATAGGGATTGGTCCCCGTTTCGCCCGACGGCCAGGAACGAGCCTCGCCCTGCTCGACATCTAAAGACTGGTTTTATCTTACCTGGCAACTCCTCCCATTCCCTCATAATGATGGGTACAGGGCAAGATAAGACGTTCGGGTCAACCATGACTCCAAGGACCATACCCTGCGCCATGGCAGGAAAAGTACTGCTAGGGAACGACGGGACAGGTGCTTTAGACCCTTCCGGGCACCGCAGAGCTCGAAAAGTGTTACAGGTGCGTGCTCTTCGCCCTGTAGAGTTGTAGGCGCTGCCTTCAGCTCTGAGACACGGAACCCGACGAAGATATATGACAACCGCTACGCTCCAGAAAAGGGTTTGCTATCTCCATGGACGACGGTTATTCCATCACCACGCTATGGACCCAAGGGAGCGGTGCCCGCTTCCCGACCCCTCAGGTCCACCAAGACAGAAGACCTTGGCCACGGCGCTACTCCAGACCCCAACCCCGCGTCCCTCCGACAAAGACTCATAGAAACCAGAAGACGTGCGGAGCAAGGCTGGGGGAGGCTCATAAGTCAAAACCACTATACTGCGGCCCATACCCTGCGCAGGGTAGCATTCTGTAACCAACCTGACATTCTACAGAGACATCGACAGTATTGTAGGCGCTTATCTTCCTTCACACTCATCAGAATGAAGAACCAGGCGGGGTAGATGTGAGCCACAAGACTAAGTAGAGTACGCATCCTAAAGCCCTCACCCTTGTAAAAGCCAGCCCCTTCCTCTATAAAAGGAGATGCGCTTTCTCCATCAAAGGGACGGACTTTTGATCGAACAACACAAGACACACACACACACACAGTCAAGCTACTACCGAGCTCTTGACCTCCTTTCAACCCTTTCATCAGAGACTTGGGACTAGTCCCTCTCTCGATCGTTTGTACCCCCTACTATGAACCGTTCACGGTGCTAATAACACGAGCAGCAAATTGGACGTAGGGACATTCGGCCCGAACCGGTATAAATCTTGTATCCTTTAGCGCACCATCCGAGCCTAACGTGCATTACTATAAATTTACTTGCCAGTGCTTATACGAAACACCGACATTTGGCGCGCCAGGTAGGGGCTTTGCGCGTTCCAAATCGGGCCTCAGATGGCCACCCACGCAATCAGCTGGGCCCCGGGCGCACATGTGCGTTTCGGCGACCTAGATTTCATCGTCACACTAGGAGGAGAACTGGCGCTGACCCACACGGCCGCACAGTCTCTCCCTTCCATCAACCTCAGCCATTTGAGGCTTGAGGGCCTACGGGGTGACTCCCTTGGACCCCAGTCATCCAGGGAGCCCCCGCGCAGCATAACCCTGTTTCCGGAAGGCCCCGTACGAAGCGCCCCGACAGCGTTTCCGTTCGGTCTCCGCAATGATGCGGCGACCGCTGGCCACCTTCTGGCACTACGCATGGTTCAACCACCTACGAACAGCGAGTTCGTAGGGGTAATAGAACATGATCCGGAGACACTCTACGGGCTCCTCGTAGAGGAACCAGAGTCGTCCTCCAGCTCTGACTCCAGCAAGGGGAGCCATCACCCTTCTCGGGAATGCTTCATGACGCAAACCCCCGAGGGGGACGTCCAAAGCGTCTCCGGAGAGGAGACAACTGCAACAGGCAACCCTGACGCCAGGATCGAGGTGGAGACGGCGGCTCCATCTCACGTAAGGATGGAGCAACTAAGAGCACGAAAGCTGGAGATCGATGACGCCGGGCAACAGCTTGTCTGGGAGTACCGAAACATCGAGGAGGAGATCAAGCGTCACGGAGACGGTGGGCACGCACGCACCTCGGCCCGTAATGTGCATCGGAGGATCCTCAGCGATGATGGGACTCTCCCTCACTTCGCTCGGGCAAGCCAGAACATCGCCGTAGCGATGGCCTTGCTACACGGCCTTCTAGAGGCCGCGACGTCCGAGGATCGCCGCGCCCGTCGAGAAATTCGCACGTTGCTCGAGCGTGCGGTGGCGCAGCAGGCGGAGAGTTCGTTGTCTCGACAACGCATACCCGACACCAGCCAGCGCACGGCCTCGGTACATCCCGCCAAGGACGCGTCCGTTCACCAGACGCCGCCAGGCAACAGGCAGCGCTCCGCTATCCCGATACATCAACGTCTCAGCCACAACCGTGACATGCGCAGCACAATCAGCGCCCGCAGGCGCACCCACGGCGACAAAAGGGAAGGAGCCTGTCGCGGCTATCATCCTCGACGCGGCGGGCGCTACGATAGTGGCGAGGATCGGAGCCCGAGCCCTAGCCTGCTAGGCCCTCGGGCCTTCGGCCGACACATCCTCAACGCTGCGTTCCCCCCGAGGTACCGACCGCCCACCAATATCCTAAAGTATTCTGGAGAATTGAACCCCAGGCTTTGGCTCGAAGACTATCGGCTTGCCTGCCAAGCCGGTGGTGCGAGTGATGACAACTTCATTATTCGCAATCTCCCGCTATTCTTGGCCGATTCGGCACGAGCGTGGTTGGAGCACCTACCGTCCAACGCCATTCAAAGTTGGGCGGATCTCATGGAGATCTTTGTGGGTAACTTCCAGGGCACGTACAAACGTCCTGGAAACCCATGGGACCTCAAGAACTGCAGCCAGAAGGCCGATGAAACCCTCCGTGGGTACATCTGACGCTTCTCCCAGCAGTGCAACGAGCTCCCTAATGTCGCCGACGCCGATGTGATAGGAGCCTTCCTATCCGGGACAACCTGCGAATCCCTGGTCCACAAGCTGGGACACAGGGGCCCGCGGACCACCAAGGAACTCCTGGACATCACCACCAGCCACGCCTAAGGAGAGGAAGCGGTCGGAGCCGTCTTCGACCGCACCGACGGCAAGGCAAGGCGGGACGAGGCAGCCGACGAAGGCACCTCCGACCGCCCCGCCAAGAGAAAGAATAAGAAGCAACGGCGCGACAACTCGCTCGTGGCCGTCACCGAGTGTAAAGGTGGCTGGAAGACCGCGGAAGGCACTCCGAACCACTTTGAAAAAAATGCTCGAGGGGCCATGCCCAAACCATGCTTTCCCGGCCAAGCATCTATACAAGGAATGTGGCCTCATGCGCAAATACTTGTCCGGGGGCCTCAACAAGGGGGAGCAAGGGAAGGAACCTGCCCCCAGTACAGACGACGTCGAGGAGAAGGACGACACCTTCCTGACTCTGAACGGCGCCCTGATGATCTTCGGAGGATCAGCGGCCTATGACTCCAAACGCCGCCAAAAGGTCGCACGCCACGAGGTCTATACGGCTGAACCGGCCACACCTGCCTTCCTCCGATGGTCAGAATCCGCCATAACCTTCGACCGGGCCGACCACCCAGGCGTCGTCCCACACCTAGGAAGATACCCGGTTGTCGTCGACCCGATCGTCGGCCCAAAGCGGCTCACAAAGGTACTGATGGATGGAGGCAGCGGCCTCAACATCATGTACGCCAAAACGCTCAACGAGATGGGCGTCGATCGAACGAACCTCCGTCCCATCCGAGCACCTTTCCATGGCGTCGTACCTGGTAGGCAGGCCATGCCACTGGGGTAGATCGATCTGCCTGTCACTTTCGGGGATCGGTCCAATTACAGGACTGAGACCCTCAACTTCGACGTAGTGGGGTTCCCTCCAACTTTTCACGCCATCCTAGGACGACCGTGTTACGCGAAGTTCATGGCTGTCCCCAACTATACGTACCTTAAGCTGAAGATGCCGAGCCCCCGTGGGGTCATCACCATCGACACCTCCTTCCAGCGCGCTTACGAGTGCGAAGTCGAATGCTGTGATCACGCCTCCGCAGTCGTCGCCACCAAAGAACTCGCCACCCTCAGGGAGGAGGTTGCCGAAAAAACACCCGATGCCAAGACAACAACCGGGTCATTCAAACCAGCCGAGGGCACCAAGGAGGTCCTCGTAGACCCCAGCAGCTCCGAGGCTAAGAGGGTACGCATTGGTACTATGCTCTCTTCCAAATAGGAAAGCGCGCTCGTCGACTTCCTCCGCGATAACAAAGATATCTTTGCGTGGAAACCCTCGGATATGCCAGGCATCCCGAGGGAGGTCGCCTAGCATACCTTAAAAATTCACCCAGGCTCCAAGCCAGTGAAGCAACGCCTGCGCCTCTTCGACGAGGAGAAATGCAGGGCCATCGGCGAGGAGATAGCCAAACTATTAGCCGCAGGATTCATTAAGGAAGTATACCACCCAGAGTGGCTGGCAAATCCCGTTCTCGTACGAAAGAAGAGTGGGAAATGGAGGATGTGTGTCGACTACACAGGCCTCAAAAAGGCGTGCCCAAAGGACCTATTTCCTTTACCACGCATTGACCAAATAGTTGATACCACCTCAGGATGCGAAACCCTCTGCTTCCTTGACGCATACTCCGGCTACCACCAGATCGCGATGAAAGAATCCGACCAGCTCGCGATGTCTTTTATCACCCCCTTTGGATCATTCTGCTACGTTTCAATGCCGTTCGGTCTGAAGAACGCTGGGGTAACTTACCAGCGCTGTATGCTCAACTGCTTCAGGGACCTCATCGGGCGGACCGTTGAGGCCTACGTCGACGACATCGTAGTTAAGTCCAAAAGGACCGACCACCTTGTCGCCGACCTCGAACAAACCTTTGCGAAACTCCGCGCAAACGGCATCAAACTCAATCCCGAAAAATGTGTTTTCGGGGTCCCGAGGGGCATGCTGCTCGGCTTTATTGTCTCCGAACGAGGCATAGAAGCCAACCCGGAGAAAATTTCAGCCATCACAAGAATGGGCCCGATCTAGAACATAAAAGGGGTTCAGCGAATCACAGGGTGCCTTGCCGCCCTTAGCCGATTCATTTTGCGCCTCGGCGAATGAGGACTTCCCCTTTATCGACTCCTAAAGAAATCCGACCCCTTCAAGTGGACAGCCGAGGCACAGGAGGCGCTTGACATGGTTAAACAATTTCTAACTAAACCGCCGGTCCTAGTCCCTCCGTGCAATGGAGAATCCCTCCTGCTGTATATATCGGCCACCACGCAAGTGGTCAGCTCCGCCTTAGTAGTAGAGCGAGAGGAAGAGGGGCACGCCTTCAAGGTACAGCGCCCTATCTACTTCATCAGCGAGGTGCTATCCGACTCCAAAACCCGTTACCCCCAAATCCAGAAACTCCTCTACACCATCCTCATCACCAAGAGAAAGCTACGCCATTACTTCGAGTCACACCCTGTGATAGTCGTGACGTCCTTCCCCCTCGGCGAGGTCGTCCGTAGCCAGGACGCTATAGGAAGAACCGCAAAGTGGGCGCTCGAGCTGATGGATCAGGGCATTACTTATGCCCCCCGAACAGCGATCAAATCCCAGGTACTGGCTGACTTCATCGCAGAGTGGACCGAGGTCCAGATGCCACCAACAATCGTCGATCAAGAGTACTGGATGATGTACTTCGATGGATCACTGACAAAGAGCGGTGCCAGCGTGGGAATAGTCTTCGTATCTCCCCTTGGGGTCCGCATGAGGTACATGGTTCGCCTCCATTTTCCCTCATCAAACAATATCGCATAATATGAAGCGCTCATCAACGGCCTACGAATTGCCATCGAGCTGGGCATCCGACGTCTCGATGTCAGAGGCGACTCCCAGCTGGTCGTCAACCAGGTCATGAAGGAGTCGAGCTACCATGATGCCAAGATGGAGGCATACTGTCAAGAAGTCCGACGGCTGGAGGACAGATTCGACGGCCTCAAACTCAACCACATCCTAAGGCGCCTCAACGAAGCAGCCGACACGCTCGCAAAAGCAGCATCCGGCTGAGAGCCAGTCCTGGCAGGTGTCTTTGCCAGCGATCAACACAAACCCTCGGTACGCTACACGGGGTCGGAACAAGCCAACAATGGCCCATCTAGTCCGATCCCATGGGCCGATCCGCCAATCGCTTCGCCTGACCCCAAGGTTATGACGCTTGAAGAGGACCCAGCAGCGGAGTCCGACCCTCCCGACGACTGGAGAACGCTTTACCTCGACTACCTCCTCCGCAACATACTACTAGCGGACAAGACGGAAGCCCGACGGCTCGCACGCAGCGCCAAGTCCTTCGTTCTTGTAGAGGGCGAACTCTACAAACGGGGTCACATCGGGATCCTGCAGCTCTGTATCCCTGGCGAACAGGGAAAACTTCTGCTAGGCGATATCCACGGTGGGGCTTGCGGTCATCATGCCGCACCAAGGACCTTAGTTGGGAATGCATTCCGACAGGGCTTCTACTAGCCCACCGCAGTAGCCGATGCCGAGTAAATTGTACGCACCTGCGAAGGATGTCAGTACTACGCTCGGCAAACTCACCTCCCGGCCCAGGCACTCCAGACGATCCCCATCACGTGGCCCTTTGTGTTCTGGGGGCTCGACCTGGTTGGGCCACTCAAAAAGGCGCCCGGGGGCTTCACCCACCTGCTTGTCACCATAGATAAATTTACAAAATGGATTGAAGCTTGACCGATCTCCATGATCAAATCCGAGCAAGCTGTGCTATTCTTCCTCGACATCATCCATAACTTCGGAGTACCGAACTCCATCATCACGGACAATGGCACGCAATTCACCGGTAGGAAATTCATTCGATTCTGCGATGAACAACACATCCGGATCGATTGGGCAGCTGTCGCACACCCCCGGACGAACGGGCAGGTCAAACGCGCAAACGGCATGCTCCTTCAAGGCCTTAAGCCTAGAATTTTCAACCGGTTGAACAAGTTCGGCGCGCGCTAGCTCATCGAGCTTCCAGCCGTGCTCTAGAGCCTAAGGACAACATCTAGCTGGGCCACCGGCTACACACCTTTCTTCATGGTCTACGGTTCTGAGGCTGTTCTTCCAACGGACCTTGACTATGGAGCACCAAAAATCAGAGCGTATAACGAACAAGGGGCCGAGGCATCCCACCAGGACGCCATGGACCAACTAGATGAAGCCCGCGACATCGCCCTCCTCTGTTCAGCTAAGTACCAGCAGGCATTGCGACGGTACCACAATCGGCGGGTGCGGGGTCGATCCTTCAATGTCAGGGACCTCGTCCTCCGCCTTGTACAGAGCAACAAGGACCGCCACAAACTCTCGCCGCCCTGGGAAGGGCCCTACGTCGTCATGGAAGTACTTCGCCCAGGCACCTACAAGCTGAAAACCATCAACGGCGAGGTGTTCACCAACGCCTGGAACATCGAACAGCTACGTCGCTTCTACCCCTAAATAAACGCATACTTTGTCCTTATCAGTTTTTTGTCTTTACAAATCCCCGAGCTTTAGCGACATCCGACCCCAGCAAAATGCAAGGGGTCAGACCTCGCTCAGGGGCTGGTACAAACGATATAAGTATGTTTACCCCACGAACATCCCATGTGTCAAACTTTCTCTAAGTTCCCCCCTTTTTTTTCATAAACGTCTCCCAAAAACTAGGACTTCGGGAACTTATTCTGAGTACAACTGGTACGACTGCGGGAAACCCACACCCCAGCAGCTATGGCCTCCTCGCTCACCAGCGTGATCAGAATCATTCCGCCTGTACCCCAAGTTTTTGGGAGCTGAACTATGAGAAGAATCGGAAGGCACCAAAAACCTCCTCCGAAGTAGAGGAAACTAAAAAATGGTTTGCCACAACAAAACACGAAGATTTGTTCATTTTTGCACAAATTCACCGCTTACAAAACAATCTCGTCACAAAAAGGGCTAATGTACTCTTAAATTCAAAAGACAAGCCACTCGGGGGCTCCCCCACAAAACTTTTTCGATTACAATCGAGTACAACTGCTACCACGGTCGCAGTACCAACCTCTTCAGGCACAAGCACCAGAAGGAGCTCTTCGTCGCCGCCGAGGACATGTACACGGGCCAGTTCATCTACTGCGGCCACCGCATCACGCTCCCCATCGGCGACGCCCTACCGCTCCTCAAGACCTTCGAAGGCGCCACCATCTACAACGACGAGTACCACGCCGGCGACTGTGGTGCCCCTCCGCCGAGGCATCCGGGGACTATGCCATCATCATCAATCGCAACCCCGACAACGGTGCCTGAACGGAAGGCGCCTCCCACCGTGGGGAGGTCGCAATGAATGACGACGAGGTTGACGACGCTCGGCACCCTCCAGTACTCCTCCTCTTTCGGCGGCATCAAGCTCTTCCCGGCAAAGGCGGCCCGCACCACCTCATCTACGTTGGATGACCTCCAGCTCAACATCACGCTCTGGAATCAGGAGCAGATCAGTGAGTTTCGCTCTCTCTCTCTGACATTACCCTTCCTCACTCAGGAACCGCCGGAACGCACGGACGCATTCGGCGGAAAGGAAGAAGGAGAGGTAGCGGCTCAGAGGCAGAAGAAGAGGTGCGATGAGAACTCTCCTTCCCCTCCCTATTTAAAGAGGAGATACCGCAGCTAAGGAAAGGCAAAAGGTTGGACGAAAAACCCTCTCCCTTCCCCTCCTTAAATACGGAATCAATGCTGATAGACACCTGAGGGGACGCGCCGGAACTGACGGGACGCACCCCGGTAGACGAGGCGTCCCCCCCGGTCAAACTGGACACTGCCTTGGTATGGCCCGCCACTGACCCGCTCTGGACGCGTCAATTAAGGCGCCCACATGGGCAGATGACCCTTCGCCTCCCCATGCAGGACCACGAAACGATCCGACGACAGGATCTCTGTGAAGGGGAGCAAACGACGAACGAATGTCTAAAGAAAGATAAGCATCTCTGCCTTCTTACTTTACGCGTTAAAATTCTTTACCGAGCTTCCGACCCCGTCAAACGGCAGGGACTCGAACATCACTCGGGGGCTGCCGAGCGTGTCTACCAGTCTAGATATCCTCCTCACCCGACCCCTCCGTACGCTTGAAACTAGGGGCACGAAATACGGGCATAAAACTTTGAGTAAGATCGGATGAACTAGCAGACCCTACGCCCCGATAGCTACGGTGTTTCTGTTCACCAGAAAAATCATACTCAACGCCCCCTGCGTCTCCAGTTTTGACTTCTGCCTTCTCAAAAAGGGTTCGGAGGGGTCCGCCTACAGAATCTCCCCCAAAGGAGAAGCTGTCAGGTTGCCCAAGTTAATCGAACGGCTCGGATCGCCACCGAAATACGAAAACAAAGAATAACGATTCTTATGCAGGTTACTCCAACCTCGTTGCAAACGTCAGGGCCCGAACCCATCTGGTAGGAGCTCTTCCGCCACTCATGCCACCAAGGTAACATTACCGACCCCGCCTTTATTTCGATTAAATTTTGCATTCAAAACATTACATATGCAAAACGTTGCATCCCAACGCTTCGTGTCGCGTCACAAAACGGCCATCGCCTCACTCGATATAGGTGACAGTAGGCCGAGGTTCGAAGGCCGGCCCCCGAAGGGCTCCAGGCCGCCTCGTACCAAACAGAGCTAGGGAGAAATAACTGATACGAGCCCTAGCGGCCTTGCCCGACCCCGCTTAGAAATGAACAAGGACGTCTCAACCTTTTCTCGTTCGATTCTAAACCCCGAGCCAAACCCACAGAATCTCCATCGAGGAGAGGCCATCGGGCCGCCTAAGCCTATCAAACGGCTCGGGCATCTGCCGAGAGGCGGGTTAAGAAGTTGTGGAGTGCCACCAGATGGCTCTGCCGACCCCATCAGCAAATGATGGACCCGGATTCCACACGAACATACCCGTTAGCGAGCTCATTGAGCGCGATACTCGAGCCGTCAAGGCAAGTGTCGTTTACTCAGCCCCTCCGATTGCGAAAATCGAGGACGGGGTAACACGCAAATTATGGCCGACCCCTATCAGACCCTGACAAGGCCCGGGGGCTCGAGCCGCTCAATACAGGGACACAGGTTCGAAGGCCCTACCTTGCCGAGCCCATAGAGTCCCCATTTGGGGATTTCTGTTGGAAGACAGGGCGGGCAATATTGCAATGCCATCCAAGGACTTCGCCGACCCTGTCACGAAAACCACGGATTGGGATTCCATCCAAACGTTCAGGTCTCCAGTAACACCCGACCCCAGCAAATGCAAGGGATCGAACCTTACTCGGGGGCTGGTTAAGGTACGGCTACCTCCCTTCCTTTTTTCAAACAATCTCCTCGCATCAAGACCAGCGGCAAGATTCAGGGGAACGAATTGGTAAGATCGCAAAAGATCAAACAAAACGAAATTACGAAGCAAAATTACGAAACCACGTCCAGACTCGAAAATACCGACACCTGTCCACATATTACATATAAGTTGTTCTCAAAATTATTCGACTAACTACTCCCGCGAAGGGAGAACCATCTCTTTTAGATTATCCGCTAGGTTTTTCGCAAGGGGAGCAACCATCTTCTCCATTGCCTCTAGCTCATCATCCTCATAGGTGGGTGGGAAACCTTCGCTCATCACCTTCAAGTTGATTTCCTTCTCGTAATGGGCATGGGCGACGGTGAAGGCCTGGGTGACCCCGGCGTGAAAAGCACTCTCCTCAAGCTGGCCCACCTAAGCCGTGATACCTGCGGCACGAGCCGCGAGCGGGCTAGTCTCCACTGGCTCCACCACCTTCAGGGCATCAAGGACCACCCCGACCGCAGCTTGCAGCAGATCGTGCTCATCGCTCTCAATCTGAAGGGCCCTTCGTGCATGGGCAACCTCTTTTTCTAGCTTGACGGAGACGTTTTTGGCGCTCAACCTTTGGCTTACCGCGTCACCGAGATCCCCCCGGAGAGAGCGGACCACCTCGACGTCCTCGTCCACCTTCTGCTGAAGGGCCATGGCCCTACTCTCGGCCTTCCGCCGGAGGTCCCGCTCCATCTCTAGCTCCTTTAGGACCTCGCCGGCCTTCTCATTAGCCGCGGCATTCCTCTGCAGCAGCTCATCTCGCTCCTTTTGGAGCCTGGCGATCTCCTCCCCATCCAGCTTGGACCTCGCCGACAAATCCTCAAACATCACGTGGGCCTCCTCCACGTCCTGACACTCCTGGGCCTCCCGCTCTTGGGCGGCAGCAAGCTGTGCGGCCATGTCTGCTCGCAGCCGGGCCTCCTCGGAGAGGCGATCCCACTCCGCCTTCTGCTCGTGGAGGAATCAGGATTTATTCTGGCTACGAGCAACAAGAACCTGAAGAGGAAGAAGGCTGGTATCAGAAATGCGAAAACACAAAAAACATGCGAAGAAAGAAGAAAATCAAGCGAATACCTGGGTAGTAGGAACAACGATTGCATGTAGGGCTCCTCTGGCCTGGTCCAGGGCCTCCAGCACGGTCAAAATTCCGATGTCAAGACCCTCCCGCTCCATGCTCTCGGAATGATCATCGAGCGAGAAAAGAGCCAACATCGGGTCCTGAGCGGCCATCCACTGAAGCGGCGGCTCCCCCCGCACGGGGGAGCGGTTTCCTCCCAACAAAGGGGCTGGGGGCGGCTCCCTCCTGACCCTATGCGGCACCACCGCCGCGCTCAAGGACCCTCCGACTGGACCCTCCTCCATATGGTCCGCTTCGAGCGCCACGGGCGGATCCACCTGGGCCCCCGGTGGCGCGGATTGCACTACGCCCTCGAGCACCACCATGGCCGCGCCCGGCTGATCCTGGCTTGTCGCGGTCATGACCACCTCCACCGGCGGTATGCGGCCCTCGGCCGGCTGTACCACGTCCTCCATGGAGGAAGCCGCCTGCTCGGTAACCTCCGCGGGCGTGGGCGCCACCACAGACGCCGTCGGGTTAGCCAACGCAGATCCAACGTCGGCACCACTCCTGCCCGAAACAGGGGTGACGCCAGGCGACGCCATCTGTCCCACCTGAATGGAGAGACTCTTCTTGGGCGCCAGCCCCAGGGGTGACCCATCCGCAAGAACCTACACAAAGGTAATAGCCATTAGATCAAAATAGAAATGGAAAAAGGATGAAAACAGGGGAATCAGCAGCTCATGTTGACGCCCTCGGCCGGCGGAAGCGTTTTGGGGACGGATCCCCAGATCCCTGCCCCGACTCATCTGGGCAGGACCGTTTCGAGCCTGCCCATTGCTCCGGGGCAGGGGGGCTCACCTCATGGGGCACGGCACCAGAGCCGCTCCCCTCCATCGTCTCGTGGGGTGTGGCACTAGAGCCGCTCCCCTCCGTCGTCTCATGGGGCGTGGCACCAGAGCCACTCCCCTCCCCCGTCTCGTGGGGCGTGGCACCAGAGCCACTCCCCTCCACCATCACCTCGGGGTCGGCAGCGGCAGGCTCGCTTTCCTCCATCCACCGGTCCTCAGCCAGCACGTCGTGCGAAGCGGCGGACCCACCGGCCTCCACCGACCTTACCGATTCACTTCCCTCCGCGTGGAATGGGAAGGGTCCCTGCACGGACGGGTGGCCACTTGTCAGCGTGTCCTCGTCCTCCAAGATGTCCCAATCCACGCCGATGGCTACCTCGTCGTCATCGTCATCGTCGTCGTCGTCATCATCACTGCTCACATCCTCTCCCCGATCCCGTGCCTCCTGCTTCTGTCGTTTCGCCCTCTTCATCTGCTCCCTTGCTTTCTTGTCCCGCTCGGCCGCGAGCCGATTTGCCGCCGCCACAGCCTTGTCCTTCGGTGGCGGAACCGGACTATCTTTGAAGACTAGCCCCCTCGGCTGGTCCCAACGTCACAAAAGCAAGTATTAAAAAATAGAGATTCAGGAAAAAGAAAAGAGCACGGGAGAAGAGGGCTTACGAATTCGAGGAACCCAGGTTCTGGCCGCATTGGGGGATGTCCGGGCACCAGATACACAATGTCGAGGATGCTGCCTTTGGAGTCCTTCGTCGGCTCCATCGCCTCCTTAATGTGCTGTGCCACTTCTGAAAAGGGGAGTGCCTCGTCAACAAGCACCGTCCCCTCGAATGACATTCCGGGCATCATCCAATGCAGGGGAAGCACGTGCGCCATCAGCGGCGCCACCCTCCTCGCATGATAGGCGCCGATAATCCCCGTTCCCTTTACGCCCCGATCCTTCAGGGTTTGAAGGGCAGAAAGAAGGTCAGAGAGGTGTTTCTTGTCTTTGGACTGGACGCCCCAGCTCCACGACTCCGAAGCCTCTTCAATAAGGCATCCGGTGTACCTCGGTAGGGTGGCACTCACATCATCCCTAACATAAAACCACTGCGAGTGCCATCCCTTGTTGGATGTTGCCAGATGCATGTATGGGTAACCCCTCGACCGGGTATGGCGCAGATGAATGCTGGCACATCTCATTGGCACGTTCACATCTTTTCCTCCAATCTTCCTCTTCGACAAACTAATGGTAAAGAAATACCGCCACAGATCAAAATGGGGATCGATCCCCAGGAAACCCTCGCACAGGGCAACAAATGCCACCATATGTTGAACCCCGTTGGGAGTTAGATGCTGCAGCTCCACCTCATAATATTCCAGCAGTCCCCGAAGGAATCTATGCGCGGGTACCGCAAATCCCCGCTCATGGAAGATGGCGAAAGAAACGACATACCCTTCGGGCGGCACCGGCTCACCCTCGTCGCTAGGTAGCAGCCACTCCTAGACGGTGGACAGCGAGCGAAGAAGGCCACGGCGGACGAGGCCCTCCAAACGCCGTGGGGTGATGCTAGATCTGCCCCACAACTCCATCAAAGCAATCAGGGAGAAAGGTGGGTGCGAGCTCGATGGCGGCTACGGGGCAGGCGCAAGCTTGATGGCGGCTACAACACGGATGCAAGCCGGCTGACGGTGGCGGCATGGGCGCAGGAGGCTGGGGCGATTGGTGGCGGATGTTTCAAGACGCAAAGGCAAGGGAGCGAAATACGGAACCTTAGGGGCGAACCCCATGGTTTTATAGGGGCGACGGATGCGAGAAGGGCAACCGTCCGCCTCGATCTCCGGGCCTGCCACGCGCATCGCCGCATCACGGCGTGGGACACGCACCCGCAGTCCCTATCCTTTCCCACCAAAAGTCACGGTGGATGGTTCGTCTTCCCCAGGCAAAACCGGACTCTCTACCCATCTGGGAAACGCAAGTTGCAAAGATCTTTCTCTCTTTGGCCCACCTAGGGCCCAGAAGCTCGGCGACCGGTCCAACTGGGGATGGGTCCGCGAATGATCCAAAATCAAGGGCGCAAGCATTACTGAGGTCTCGATCCACGGTCAAGCCCTGGCTAGGTCAGCCCTAAATAAAACTAAGTCCTTTAGCCTTACCCGCGAAGGGTCCGAGAACACCCTCCAGGCGATTCTATCCGAATCACCTGGAGGCTCAGGGGCTACACCCATCGGGTGCGCTCGTGCGCACCCTCTGGCAAAGTAACTCCGATGAAATCGAAAACACCCTCTAGGCAGTTCTATCCGAATCACCTGGAGGCTCGGGGGCTACTGTCAGGGACCTAATACCGGGGTACCCTAGAAGGTGGAACTAATAACCACCGAACGATAAAAACTTCTGGACGAATAAGGACGCCATAGCGTTCCTTGCTCGAACGACAGGAGTTTGGTTCCGCCTCGCCCGACGCCTTTGAGGTAGCTCTGCCTCGCCCGAGGGCTCAGGGCTAGTCTCCGTCTCGCCCGACGCCTTTCGGGAAGGCATGGTATCGCCCGAGGGCTCAGGGCTAGTCTCCGACTCGCCCGACGCCTTTGGGGTGGGCATGACCTCGCCCGAGGGCTCAGGGCTAGTCTCCGTCTCGCCCGACGCCTATGGGGCGGGCTCGGTCTCGCCTGAGGGCTGAAGGATAGACTACGTCTCGCCCGACCCCGGAGGGGCAGGGTCGGTCTCGCCCAAGAGATAGGGATTGGTCCCCGTTTCGCCCGATGGCCAGGAACGAGCCTCGCCCTACTCGATATCTAAAGACTGGTTTTATCTTACCTGGCAACTCCTCCCATTCCCTCATAATGATGGGTACAGGGCAAGATAAGACGTTCGGGTCAACCATGACTCCAAGGACCATACCCTGCGCCCTGGCAGGAAAAGTACTGCCAGGGAACGACGGGATAGGTGCTTTAGACCCTTCCGGGCGCCGCAAAGCCCGAAAAGTGTTACAGGTGCGTGCTCTTCGCCCTGTAGAGTTGTAGGCGCCACCTTCAGCTCTGAGACACGGAACCCGACGAAGATATACGACAACCGCTACGCTCTAGAAAAGGGTTTGCTATCTCCACGGACGACAGTTATTCCGTCACCACGCTATGGACCCAAGGGAGCGGTGCCCGCTTCCTGACCCCTCAGGTCCACCAAGACAGAAGACCTTGGCCATGGCGCTACTCCAGACCCCAACCCCGCGTCCCTCCGACAAAGACTCATAGAAACCAGAAGGCGTGCGGAGCAAGGCTGGGGGAGGCTCATAAGTCTAAACCACTGTACTGCGGCCCATACCCTGCGCAGGGTAGCATTCTGTAACCAACCTAACATTCTATAGAGACATCGATAGTATTGTAGGCGCTTATCTTCCTTCACACTCATCAGAATGAAGAACCAGGCCGGGTAGACGTGAGCCACAAGACTAAGTAGAGTACGCATCCAAAAGCCCTCACCCTTGTAAAAGCTAGCCCCTTCCTCTATAAAAGGGGATGCGCTTCCTCCATCAAAGGGACGGACTTTTGACCGAACAACACAAGACACACACACACACAGTCAAGCTGCTACCGAGCTCTTGACCTCCTTTCAACCCTTCCATCAGAGACTTGGGATCAGTCCCTCTCTCGATCGTTTGTACCCCCTACTACGAACCATTCATGGTGCTAATAACACGAGCAGCAAACTGGACGTAGGGACATTTGGCCCGAACCAGTATAAATCTTGTGTCCTTTAGTGCACCATCCGAGCCTAACGTGCATTACTATAAATTTACTTGCCGGTGCTTATACGAAACACCGACAGGAGTGAACCAATCACAAGATGAATACTAACTCAATCACCAGGAGAATACCAAAGGGTAAGAGGCAACCAATTTTCTCCCGAGGTTCATGTGCTTGCCAATACGCTACGTCCCCATTGTGTCGATCAACACTTGGTGGTTTGGTGGCTAAGAGGTGTTTCACGAACCTCGTCCACACAATTGGACACCACAAGAACCTACCCATAAGTGAGGTAACTCAATGACACGAGCAATCCACTAGGGTTACCTTTCAGCGCTCCATCGGGGAAGGTACAAGTCCCCTCACAATCACCGGAGATGGCCACGAACAATCACCAACTCGTGCCAATCCTCCTCCGCTGTACCAAGCCGTCTAGGTGGTGGCAACCACCAAGAGCAACAAGCAAAACCGGTAGCGAAACACAAACACCAAGTGCCTCTAGATGCAATCACTCAAGCAATGCACTTAGATTCTCTCCTAATCACTCAAGCAATGCAATCACTCAAGCAATGTCCGGTCACCCCCGACCAGACTCGCCCAGCGTCCGATCACTCTCCCTCTTCTCTGTGCGCCACCACATCAGCATGACTGGACGCTGAATAGTATTCAGCCAGAGTCCAGTCGCCTGCGTCCAGTCTCAGGCCGAGAGTACCATCTTCTTTTATAATTGACCGGACGCTGCTCCCTAGAGTCCGGTCACTGTTTGACAGTGAAAAACACCTCCTTTGATTCACCAACTTCTCCACCCTTGCTCAAATATGCCAACCACCAAGTGTACCACCTTGTACACATGTGTTAGCATATTTTCACAAACATTTTCAAGGGTGTTAGCTTTCCACTAGATTCTAAATGCATATGCAATGAGTTAGAGCATCTAGTGGCACTTTGATAACCGCATTTCGATACGAGTTTCACCCCTCTTAATAGTACGGCTATCGATCCTAAATATGATCATACTCTCTAAGTGTCTTGATTACTAAACCAAAAAGCTCCTATCAATTTCACCTTTGCCTTGAGCTTTTTGTTTTTTTCTCTCTTCTTTTCCAAGTCCAATCACTTGATCATCACCATGGCATCACCATTATTATGTTATGATCTTCATTTGCTTCACCACTTGGAGTAGTGCTACCTATCTCATAACCACTTTGATAAACTAGGTTAGCACTTAGGGTTTCATCAATTTCACCAAAACAAAACTAGAGCTTTTAATCTCCCCTTTTTGGTAATTGATGACAATCCTTACACAAAGATATGAATTGAAATTTAATTAAATCCATGTTGCTTGCCTAAACATATTTACTATATGTAAAAGGATATGGACAAGTTTCAGAAACCCCAAATGGTAGCAATTTCTCCCCGTACATATGTGCTACGAGTTTGAATTGTAGCTTGCACATATGATTATATAGGAAATATAGGAGTCAATGTCTACCAAATGATGCTAAGGTATAAGAGATGGACCTTTGAAGCGTGATACCAATCAGAGTGCACCAATATACCATCCTTAGCACCATTAGTAACTAGACATACACAAAAACTACAATACCCCATGAGATAAACATTAGAAGCAAGGGTCTAGTTTCTATAAAATGAACGTAAGTCTAGTTACTTAACCTATGCATGCTAGTTTTTTATTTCATCATTCAAGCCTATAACTAGCATACACCACACAAGCATGGATATTGAAATTTAAAACTTGTGCTATGAAAGTAAATATATGAAATGCACATTCAAATGCAACATACAAGTTTATATGAGCTTGCTCCCCCTACTTGTGTACAATTTTGATCAATGTCATTTTATTTGTTTGCTCCCCTATCTTACTATCTACTATCCTTGTGAATTTCTCTCCCCCTTTGTCAACAATTATCACAAAAAGGTGAGGCTAAATTTTATATAGGTTGGGGTGAAACCATGTAAAATGAGGACCATTTTCCCAATTTGGTTTAATCTAAATCACTTGCAAAAGATATTTAACTCGGTTTGATCCAAGGACAAGCTTCTTCACACCTCAAAATAAGGGTTATCTTGTACCATGTTGAGTTAAACACTTAGAACTCATTTTCTAGATCAAACACTAGGTTTACGAGCCCACAAACATATTATATGCTACCACTAGATCATTTCTAGCATACAAGCAATAGTGGTACCATACAAGCATCAATTTCATTCGATTTTCATGAATGAGCCTAGGACATGATAGGAATGACTAATGCACTAAACATGTCCTTAGCAAGGATGTATGCCATGCCAATCAACGTTTACCTTGGATTGCTCGAATGAGAGGCATGCCATATAAAGGGGGGGGGTGCATCAACACATATTTGAGGAATCCAATATGTTCAACTCA
This sequence comes from Miscanthus lutarioriparius, assembly GCA_904845875.1. NCBI lineage: Eukaryota > Viridiplantae > Streptophyta > Magnoliopsida > Poales > Poaceae > Miscanthus > Miscanthus lutarioriparius. The sequence continues at coordinate 56,931 of CAJGYO010000614.1, read as the reverse complement.
TTCCTTAGCTTACAGAACCTTTTCTCATCTAATGGCTTGGTGAATATATCGGCAAGTTGATCTTTGGTGCCCACACTCTCAATGCAAATGTCCCATTTTTGTTGGTAATTCCTTATGAAATGGTGGTGGACATCAATGTGCTTTGTTCTTACATGTTGAATCGGATTGTCGGTTAACTTGATTGCACTCTCATTATTACATAGCAATGTCACTTTCTTGAACTTGATTCCAAAGTCACTCAAAGTGGCCTTCATCCAAAGTATTTGTGCACAACTACCGGTGGATATGTATTCGGCTTCGGCAGTTGATAATGCAACACTATTTTGTTTCTTTGATGACCATGAAACAAGTGATCTTCCCAACAATTGACATGTGCCCGAGATTCTCTTCCTTTCAACCTTGCATCCCACATAATCCGAGTCGGAGTAACCAACTAGCTCAAACTTTGCTCCTTTGGGATACCACAAACCAACATTTTGTGTATGCTTCAAGTACCTCAATATTCTTTTTGTTGCCTTCAAATGACTTTCTCTCGGTGAGGCTTGAAATCTTGCACACATGCATACACTAAACATAACATCCGGCCTTGATGCGGTCACATAGAGTAGGCTTCCAATCATATACCGATACATCTTTTGATCCACCATGTTGCCACTAGCATCTCTATCCATGTTTTCATTTGTCGCCATTGTTGTACTAATAGCTTTAACATCATCCATTCCAAACTTCTTGAGCATGTCTTTGATGTACTCATCTTGACTCACAAATGTGCCATTCTTCATTTGCTTTATTTGAAGACCAAGGAAGTAACTAAGCTCTCCAATCATGGACATCTCAATCTCACTTGCCATCATCTTGCCAAACTCCTCACAAAAATCTTGATTAGTTGACCCAAATATGATATCATCAACATAGATTTGCAATACAAACAAGTCATTTCTAAGCTTCTTGGTGAAGAAAGTGGTGTCAACCTTTCCCATCTTGAATGCCTTAGAGTACTAAATCCCTCAATCTCTCATACCATACTCTTGGTGCTTGTTTTAATCCATACAAAGCCTTTCTCAACTTGTAAACATGGTTGGGTTTCTTTTCATCTTTAAAGCCGGGAGGTTGCTCAATATACATAAGCTCATTGATGTACCTATTTAGAAATGCACTCTTCACATCCATTTGATACAACTTGATGTTGTGGGCACAAGCATAGGCTAACAAGATTCTAATTGCTTCCAATCTTGCAACCGGGGCATATGTTTCTCCAAAGTCAAGACCTTCAACTTGAGTGTAACCTTGAGCCACTAATCTTGCTTTGTTCCTTATTACTATCCCATCTTGATCTTGCTTGTTCTGAAAGACCCACTTGATTCCAATTACATTATGATCCATAGGCCTCTCAACTAACTCCCATACTTGATTTCTCTTGAAGTTGTTTAGCTCTTCATGCATAGCATTGATCCAATCAACATCCTTCAAAGCTTCATCTATCTTCTTAGGTTCAATGGATGACACAAATGAGAAATGTTCACAAAATAATGCCAATCTAGATCTTGTTTGTACACCTTTAGAAATATCTCCAATTATAGAATCCAAAGGATGATCTCTTGCGACATTGGTTGGTTGGAGCACTTACACTTGATTGCTTGCATTTGATCAATCATTTGGTTGAGATGATGAACTAGCCATTTGTTGTTGATCTTACACTTTGTCGACACTAGCACTTGCTTAACTTAGATCTTGAGTACCAATAGCTTGTACATTTGAGTTAGAGAGCACTTGATTCTTGTCATCTTCAACATCAATCACCTCTCTAGGTCTTATAGCACCAATGTCCATGTTCTTCATTGCATTGACCAATTGAGTGCCTCTCACATCATCTAGATTCTCATCTTCCTCTTAGGAACCATTTGTTTCAACAAATTCCACATCATGAACCTCCTCAAGAGTACCACTAGCCAAATTCCAAACTCTATATGCCTTGCTAGTAGTGGAGTAACCAAGCAAGAAACCTTCATCATATTTCTTTTCAAACTTGCTCAATCTAGTGTCTTTCTTCAGTATGTAGCATTTACAACCAAAAACCTAAAAGTATGATATGTTGGGCTTTCTTCCATTCAATAGCTCATAAGGTGTCTTCTCCTTCATGGGGTGACAATAGAGTCGGTTGCTATAGTAGCAAGCCGTGTTGATTGCTTCGGCCCAAAATGAATGACTCATATTATACTCACTCAACATTGATCTTGCCATGTCAATAAAAGTTCTATTCTTTCTTTCAATTAGGCCATTTGATTGTGAAGTATACTTGGCCGAAATTGATGCCTAATTCCAAACTCATCACACAAATCATCCAGTCTTGTGTTCTTGAACTCACTTCCATTGTCACTTCTCACTTTCATGATGGTTGTTTCAAACTCATTATGAATTCTCTTGATGAATATCTTGAAGGTTGCAAACACATTACTCTTGTCAACAAGAAAGAACACCCATGTGTATCTAGTGAAATCATCCACAATCATAAATCGATATTTGTTTCCACCAATGCTAGTGTATGTGGTTGGTTCAAACAAGTCTATGTGCACCAACTCAAATGCCTTAGATGTGCTCATCATGCTCTTCTTAGGATGTGTGTTACCAACTTGCTTTCCGGCTCGACATGCACTACATAGCTTGTCTTTCTCAAATATGACATCTTTTAAGCCTCTAAGTCATGCTTGATTAACTTGTTCAATTGTTTCATTTCAACATGACCAAGCCTTCTATGCCATAACCAACCCATGCTAGACTTAGTGATCAAATATGTTGATAATTGAGCTTCTCTAGCATTGAAATCAACCAAGTATAGATTCTCATATCTAAATCCTTTGAATACCAAGTTAGATCCATCTACACTTATGATCTCTACATCATCCACACCAAATATGCACTTGAAAACAAGATCACATAATTGAGCTACCGATAATAGATTAAAGTTCAAGCTCTCTACTAGTAGCACATTGAAAATGCTCAAGTTATTGGATATTGCAATCTTACCAAGACCTTTGACCTTGCCTTTCCCATTGTCACCAAATGTGATACTATCAATCCCATTGCTCTTATTTTTATTGATTGAATTGAACATTCTTGGATCACCGGTCATGTGTTGTGTGCACCCACTATCAAGCACCCAATGCCTTCCTCCGGCTTTATAATTGACCTACAAAAGAAGATTAATTCCTTTTAGATACCTAAACTTGCTTGGGTCCTTGAAGGTTAGTTACCAAGGTATTTGATACCCAAATGGCCTTCTTCTTTGGGCCCACAATTGGTGTACTAATGAACTTATCCTTCACACCATTGGCACCCTTAACAAGCATGTAAGAAGAATCAAATCTAATTGAGGATACATAAGGTTGCTTGTTCTTGTTAGTCTTGCAATATTGCTCTATATGCTCAACTTGCTTGCATCTATTGCAAAAACGATCATTGCCCTTCACAAAGCTAGCTTTGGGAGTGACAAAGGCCGCCTTGCCTTTCTTGGGGGTATAGCCTAATCTCTCTTTGTTGAGAGAAAACCTTTGATTACCCAAACACTTTAACAAGCGGGTATCTCCACCATAGGCATTGCCTAAGGCACGAGTGAGCTCATTTACCTCCTTAAGGGTCTCATTTTCCACCATTAATGAGGCATCACAAGTGAAACCATCACTCAAAGGTGAAGTAGAAGTAGTAGTGCTACAAGAAGTGTTAGTGGTGGCAACAACAATGGGCTTATAAAAAGATTCATCAATAAAATCACATGTTAGTCCTATATCACAAGACACAATCACTTGCTCCTTCTTGGCTTCCTCCTTCTTGACTTGCTCAATGAGAGAGAAGTGAGCCTTTTTGAGCTTAGAGTGAGCTTTGCCAAGCTTCTCATGGGCTTCTAATTGCCTCTCATGAGTGGCATTGAGCTCATCAAGAGATTGCTCAAGAAATTTGACTTTCTTGTACAATTCTTTGCACTCCTTTCTCTTCATCTCAAAACAAGTCGGCACTTGCTCACACATGTCCATGAGCTCCTCCTTGGTGTACTCCTCCTCACTATCATCACTCCTACAAGCATCACTTTCACATTCATCATCATCACTCACATCATATTTTACCTTAGTAGGCTTTGCCATGAGGCATGTCGATGGAGTGTCGAAGATGGAGGGCTTGTTGTTGATGGCGATGCTTGCAAGTGCTTTCTTGATAGATTTCTTGCCATCATCACTAGAACCATCACTATCCGAAGAGCCATCACTATCCCAAGTGACCACATAGCCTCTACCCTTCTTCTTCTTTTGAAAGATCATCTTCTTCTCCTTCTTCTCATTCTTGTGCTTCTTCTTCGTATCCTCATCATTATTACTATTGTAGGGATAATCCGCTACAACGTGATCGGGGCTCTTGCAATTGTAGCATCTTCTCACATATTCTTTGCTTTTGGTGTGATCTCTTATCTTTCTTGCACCATAGCCCTTCTTCTTCATGAATTTGTCCATCTTGTGCACAAATAGAGCCATGGTCTCATCATCAATGTCACTAAGATCCTCATCATCACTTGATTCTTTCTTGGACTTCCTCTTGTTCTTGGATGATGAGCTAGCCTTGAATGCTACACTCTTCTTCTTCTTGTCTTTGTCTTCCTTCTTGTCATCCTTGTCAACCCATTCCCTTTCCACATAGTATGTCTCTTGGGTCATGACATCACCTAGTACTTGGTTAGAGGTAACCTCCTTCAAATTGCCTCTTATGATAAGCAATCTCAACATCTCAAATCTTGGAGGTAAGCACATCAAGAACCGATAAGAGACATCATCATCATTGATCTTTTGTCCCAATGCCTTCAAATCATTGACAATCACTTGCAATCGATGGAACATCTCCGGAATGCTCTCATCTTCCTTCATTTTGAAGCTTGTCAACTTATCCTTGAGAATATACAACTTGTCACTCTTCACCGCTGGTGTGCCCTCATATGTTTCCTCCAATCTCTTCCACACCTCATTAGCTCTCTCACAATCCTTGATTTTCTCAAACACCTTGAAATCAATGGCATTGTATATGATGTTGAGAGCCATTGTATTACATTGCTTGTTGGTCTTATCTTGGTTGGTGAGATTTTCGGGATCAATGATAGCATAATCATTCTCTGTCATATCCCATACTTGATCATTGATTGAACCAAGATACATCTTCATCTTTCTCTTCCAATAATCATAGCATGTGCTATCAAAGAATAGTGGTTTGCCTCCCACATGGTTGAACATAACTTGAGCCATAATTTGACACCGAGGTTGTTAAGCCTTCAATCAAATGGTGACCACGGCTCTGATACCACTTGTAAGGTCCTAATATGGCTAGAGGGGGGTGAATAGCCTATTTAAAAAATCTACAAACCAACCAGAACAATTTGATTAGTATGACAAATAGCGAAAAGCAAACTTGCTCTAGCTCTACAAGGGTTGCAAGCCATCTGTCCAACAATTCTAATTACTATGATCACTAGATACACAATTTACTAAGTCACTACTCACTAAGAGCTCTCACACTTACTACACTAAAGAGCTCCACTAGATGAACTTAAGCTACAAAGTAAGCTCTCAATTCTAACTACACTAAAGAGCTTACTACAACTAGTTTGGGGGTATGTAAATGAGTAAGTAAGGTGATTATACCGTCATGTAGAGGAGTGAACCAATCACAAGATGAATACTAACTCAATCACCGGAAGAATACCAAAGGGTAAGAGACAACTAATTTTCTCCTGAGGTTCACGTGCTTGCCAACACGCTACGTCCCCGTTGTGTCGACCAACACGAGGTGTTTCACAAACCTCGTCCACACAATTGGACACCGCAAGAACCTACCCACAAGTGAGGTAACTCAATTTCACGAGCAATCCACTAGGGTTATCTTTCAATGCTCCATCGAGGAAGGTACAAGTCCCCTCACAATCACCGGAGATGGCCACGAACAATCACCAACTCGTGCCAATCCTCCTCCGTTGCACCAAGCCGTCTAGGTGGTGGTAATCACCAAGAGCAACAAGCAAAACCGGTAGCGAAACACAAACACCAAGTGCCTTTAGATGCAATCACTCAAGCAATGCACTTAGATTCTCTCCCAATCTCACAAAGATGATGAATCAATGATGGAGATGAGTGGGAGGGCTTTGGCTAAGCTCACAAGATTGCTATGTCAATGCAAATGGCCAAGTGAGTGAGCTTGAGCTGGCCATAGGGCTTAAATAGGGAGCCTCCACGAATAGAGTTGTTGGCTCTACGTTCACTGAGAAATCGGTGTGATCGGACACGCCGGTCGTATTGACCGAACGCAGGACCCCAACGTCCGGTCCTCAGATTTTCTCCATGTGTCCCCTGCTTCATATGCTGATTTCCTGATCTCAACGATCATCGGTGCATTTAAGTTGTGACCGGACGCGCTGTTCAAAGTGACCGGACGCACCATCACTGACGTAACTTGAAGAACCTGTGGTGAATTTCACATCTGTTTTTCAGAGATTTGCCGAAGCTGGATGGGATAGCGAGGCTATAGGAGTTGCTCTAAGTGCTATAGAGTTATATTAGAGCAACTCCCCGAGATTCTCTGTATCCTTTCTAAATACTAGAAATATAGATTTTGATGAAAAATACCTTCCAACAGCCTCTCTGAATGGTTACCTAAATATAGTCATCTTGTATTTTGGATTTTTCGCTAGCCAAAAATAAAAGATGAGAATGGCTCTCTAGAGTGCGCATGAGATATAGAAAAATTATTAGAGAGTGAAAAGAGATAGAAAACGATTTTTATGCAAATAACTCTCCAAATGATGATTTAGAGAGTGAGATTTAAAAAGACTCTCGAAGATGCTCTTAGTGTCGAGTATCAGAGTTTTTTTGATAGAATGTCAAGTATCAGAGTTAACCGTGATAGATTTGGGCTAGCTATAAAAAAAATCAGACTACGTTGTTTTAACCGACAGAATATTTTAGTTGCACGTCATTAGCAAAACCAAAATATTAGTGGCATGTCATTAACAAAACTAAAATATTAGTGGCATGTCATTAGCAAAAACAATTGTTTTAATCAACAGAATATTAGTTGCATGTCATTAGCAAAACCAAGATATTAGTCACGTGCCATTAGCAAAACAAAAAAAGAAGAATTATTTGTGCTGGACTGCACATCAAGTGCAATCCAAGCCTGTCGTCGGTAAGCCAAACCATACACTAATCAGAGACAAACTTCCGGGGTTTGCTAGCTTTTTTTTTGCGAATTACGAAGTACAATACAGGCACTCACGGACGCACACTCACCTCTATGAATGCACGCACACACAAACCCTACCTATATGAGCATCTTTTGAAGACTGAGCCGAGAAATCCTCGAGATTGATGAAGTCACCACAGGCTACCACTAAAAGCACAACGCCGTTAAATCATGAAATATTCGCTTCTACGGGGAGTCAAACCCAGGACCTGAGGTGCTACTGAGCCTCTTGTAACCAAGGATTCATAACCCTGTTAAATGAGGCCTAACTAATATCAAGTAAATCAACTCTTGCGAAAAACTAAAAACAAATAGGTGTCAAGTTTAACGACCCAATCCAAATGAAGGGTAACGGTAAACAAGTGAAAGGATCAAGATGCCTAAGAACGGGGTGAATTGGACTAATTCTAAATTTCTTTCAATAATTAAACTCTACACTAAGCCCATTTCACCCCCTTGTGCCTAGAAGTGTTTCTATTGTTCTACCGCACAACAAAAGTTTTGCACCCTAGGTTCCAATCCTACTCTAGCATGGTAATTCTAAGAATGTAAAGGCACGAATTGAATTTCTCAAATGTAAATGCTCAAATTAAAGAGAAGGAGAGAAACATGGCGATGTTTTTCCGAGGTATTGGAGAGTCGCCACTCCCCACTAGTCCTTGTTGGAGCATTCGTGCAAGGGCGTATCCCCCCTTGATCAACGCAAGGATCAAGTCTCTCTACGGGTTGATTCTTTGACACTCTGTCGTGGTGAATCGCCCACAACCATTCACACCATGACTTGGGTCATCCACAAGCTCCGCCAGATGATCACCAAGCTTCCAATCACCACCGAGCCATCAAGGTGATGGCGATCATCAAGAGTAACAAGCACAAACTCTCACTTGACCAAGACAAGCCTAATGAGAAAGATGAATGGACACTAGCTACTCCCTATGCACTAATTAGGTCCTTAATATTAGATTAACAAATCTCAATCACCCCACTAGGCTCTTACTCTCCCTTACACTCCAAATGTGTTTCTCAGCTGAACAAATATGCAAGAGAGCTAAGTTCGACGATTAGGAGAAGTATATATACTCCTCACTTTAAAACATAACCGTTATTGTCCAACTCAGCAGTTTTCGGGGTGACCGGACGCACTGGTTGAAGTGACTGGACGCGTCCGGTCAGTAGCCAATGGCTACATGGCGTTAGCCTGTCAGGGAAGGCTGTTAGAGTGACCTAACGCTGGCCAGCGTCCGATCAACATCCACTAGACGCGTTCGGTCAGGAATTTTGGTCTCTGGACCCTCTCTGATATTGACCTGACGCTGCAAACTCAGCGTCCGCTCGTTTACTGTTTAGCGTCCGGTCCTCCTTGACAGCGAGGCCCTGCTGCTACAGGTACGACTTGAGGCGCGTCCGGTTCCAATCACTATGCAGCGCCCGGTCACACCTCGGCTTCTGCTATGCGCGCTGATCACTGACCGGACGCTGCACATGTGAGTCCGATCATCACTAAAGCAACGTCCAGTCAACATTTGACCCTCCATTCACTTCCAATTTAAAATTCTTTGTGAATGAGGTTGAAACCAATTGATCTTTGGACTATTCCTGAGTTACCTAGTGCTAAGTTTGATAAGTGTGCACCACACCTAACCTATGAGACTCACCTAGGTCAAGCTACTAGTGCATACCTCCCTTAATAGTACGGCAAAATAAAAAACAAAGTCCTAAACTACTCTAAGTGTCTCTACAACGCCAAACGACACTAAGAACTAGTCCGTCCTTAACCTAGTCATCCATCCTTTGAAGGCCAAAATGATTTCTATCGATAGGGGCATGAAAAATATAATTGCCCAAACAATCATCCTTACCAAGACCTAACTCAAGTTGCCTCGGCAAAACACACGTTAGTCACAGTAATCTAGTGTTGTCATTAATCACTGAAACCCAACTAGGAGCCTAGATGCTTTCAATGTCCCCCTTTTCAGTGATCGATGACAACACAACCTCGAGTATGTATAAAAGATGCGTGAGGTTTTCAACATGCTTGGTTCATATAAGCAATTGACATAAGAACAAGAGGGGGTTAGGCATGCTTATATGATCCAAGCCAACGCAATGTACTCACAAGATATGAAATATGTATGAGTACACAAAGTAAAGCTCATTTGTATCGGAGTAAAACACGAAAGCAAAGCAAATGAGCATAACAAAGTGACATGACATATATATCAAAGTAGAGAGCACACATGTCACATAAGTTTTACAATTACACATATATCACATATAACACAATGCATGAGAGTAAAAGTGAATGCATGAAGTATCACACACAAAAGATCGAGTCCATCTCACAAGCTCCCCCTGAATCTAACATACTTGCTCCCTCTCCCCCTTTGGCATCAAGCACCAAAACCTAAAGGTCAGACAGCGGGGTAGAAGCAGACGAGTCGGGTGCTGAGGTGTGGTGAGAGATCTGAAACTGAGCTACATCATCCTCAGACACTGAACTCTAAGCGGTCGGACCCTCTATCACTGGAAATGGAGGTGAAGCAGTCTAGGGCTGCTCGATGGACTTGGTAGCTAGGTCGGCCTGTGGTAACACTGAAGCTGTGGTAGTAGCCTGACTCTGTGGCTCAAAAGATTTCACTATAGGAAGTGGAGCCACAACTACCATTGTCGCTGTCGCTGAAACCCCAAGGGTGGGAGTGACTGTCAAAGGTGGCTTGGACGAAGCAATAGAAGATGGGATTGTCTCAGTAGTCCCTATGACCGAAGCAGCTGTGGTAGGAGCAAGGATTCGGAACTCTAGCGGTGTAGGCTGTCTGGTGAGCTCACTAAAAGTAGCACCCAGACTCCTAGAGACAGGGGTGTCCATCACTAGCACTAACATGGACTGAGTAGGAGTGAAGCCCGTGACTATAGGAGTGAAGTGCTGAGCCTGTGAAAGGACCTTGATGTCGCCTAGAGGGGGGTGAATAGGCGCTTCTGAAAATTAACAACAAATAAAACTTGCAGCGGATTAGTAGAGTGCGCGGCACTGCTGCTCTGTCGGGCGACACTGCCGCACTGCAGCACTGCCTCGCTAAGAATGTGGCACTACCGCGCCTGCGCAGAGACCTTCAACAGTAGCTACGCCTAGAACCCAAACTTGGAGATGCGCATGGAGATGTCCAGTGGCAAGTCCACTAAGTACCTGCACTCATAAACACGCACAACCAAGTAGATCGAGTGGAACATGGATAATACAATTCAAAACATAAAGGAGATAAGACACAAGATTTATCCCATGGTTTAGCTCGCCACCAAGGCTTGCCTATGTCCACATTGTTGAGGAAGCCACTAAGGCTTAGGCTTTGCAACCCTTATCCTCGTTCTCAAGTTAAGAGAGTGAACTCTTGAGATGAGGGGTTTCCACTAGATCAATGGGGGTAATACAAACTTTCTCGTGGCTCACCACAAGCACGGAAGCTCGTCGGGCGATGCCTAGCCGCCTAGGAGGCTTCACCTCCAAGAGTAACAAATGCACAACGAAGATTGACGAAGCCCGACAAGTGCTCAAGGATTGGCTTGCTCTTAATTGCTCTCTAACACTTAATCAATCACTAATCACTCACTCTCACAAAGAGAGAGGTTAGAGAGAGCTCACAAATGGCTTGGGAAGGGTTTGAAATGGTTGGAGCATTAGCAGCAATACCAGGAGGCGTGGGATAGGTATTTATAGCCACCCCACACAAGCTATCCATTGTAGTTCAAAAACTAGCCGTTATGACCTGTATAGGTGCAGCACTGGCGCGGCAACTCATGGCACTGCCGTGGAGTGACACTGCTGCGAAAATTCATGGCACTGTCGCAGCTCCCAGAAACAACATAGGTCACCTTAGAGAAAATGCCATAACTTTTTACTCTGAACTCTATTTTTAGTGATCTTGGACTTTCCAGAAGGCTTGTTTCGAAGGCTATCCAACCTAGTAGAGAACAGGACCCAAGATCAACAAGTGCAAGTGTTGTGCTAATGTGTTTCTCTCATGTTAGCACTTGGGTTTGGTTAGTTTGAGCACTTGAGACTTGTCTATGATTCGTATTGCATCCCCCTTGATAGTACAACATACCTATACTCAAGATCAAGAGAATATAACCATTTTAACTACTTGAGTCTTCAATGTCTTCATATGCCATTTCTTCTCAATATCACTTCATAAGGGGTTACAATCATCTTTATCTCATCTATTCGAGCAAACACACCTTGAGCATGTGACTTGAACCATTTCCATACATATGAGTTCACCTCAATGGCTTCAAGTCACTTTCACTAATGATTTGATCCTCAACACAATATGACTCCTCATAGCTTGATTAGTTCCTCGACTCAATGCAAGTACTCTCTTCTTCACCTTAGCCATGGTACCTCGGTCCTCAAGCCATCGCTTGCCCTTCACCTTCGCTTAGTCTCTTGAAGCCCTTTCCTTGATATCTCCACCTTATCAAGCCATACTCAAGTCACATCATATTAAGCATCCATTGAAAAATCATTTCTTCAATAGTATGATCCTTGCTTGAATACCTTCTAGATATGAATGTTGAGATCAATCAAGCTTTAGTTTGATTCACATAAAGACATATATGAATCAACATCAATATGGTCAAGCCAATTCATGATTCCTTATATCCTCTTTATTTTGGCTTGACACTCCTAATACTCACTTCAATATCTATCTTCATACTTCTAACTTGATCAAGTCAATGCAAAATGATTTTTCAAATCTTTATCCATACAAGCAAACCAATGTAGAGAACATCTTATATCCATTATACATTGTCTCCTTTGTCATTTCACCTTTGCTTAACATTTCCTCACGTATACACTCTTGATTCATTCTTCAATCCTTGATCAAAGCTAGTCCACTATCCAACTCTTCTTGTTCATGTAAAGCAAGCCATTATAGAGACCAATCCAAAATCATCAACTCATGTCTCATTTGCCATTTGCCAAATATGCTTGCTTTCATATGATGCTATGATATCCCACAACATAAAAGCTATTTCATTGATTCCATTTGCATTGTTGTCTTTTGCTTGAACTAGATTATTTTCATAATCTTTTAATACAACAATATACAATTTGGCCTTCATTACAACACTATGTGGCATATCATCAAGTTTGCCTTCTTGTTGAACCTATATACACTTCTTATTCCACAATCCACAAGTGTATGCAATAAACTCAATTTCCTGTTCAACACTTAGCAAACTTGTTAGACCTTTAATGGTGTTGTCATTCAGTTCACCAAAACCCACTAAATGGCTAGATGCACTTACAATCTCTCCTTTTTTGGTGACTGATGACAACACAATTAAAGCTTATAAGAGATTGATAAATAATAAGATTTTGAATCCTATGATATAGTGAGCTCCCCCTAAATGTGTGCATTGAAAGAAATTCAAATTTTGGCTTCAAATGCCAAATGCACATATTTAAGATAAAAGTGTGGGAACTCTCCTATATCTTAGCATCTGTGAGGTGCAAGGTGTCATCATGATAAACATGATGCTCATGGCAGTTCATGCACTCAAGAAGTTTCTGAAGCTGTCATGTGTGGCACTTCCGCGAGTGAGCGTGGCACTGCCGCACAGTGGAAGTCAGAGAAGATAAATAGCACATCATTCAAGGCATGAACATCACACACTAGCATATATGGTCCTTATCAAGAGCATCAATTTAAACTATCATTGCACACACCGCACAATAAAAATTGAAAAATCTTATATGCCTCTCTTTTACCCCTTTAAATCCTCATATCAATCTCTTTCCCTTACACTCTCTCCCAATATTTCTCCCCCTTTGACATTAATCTCTAAAAAGGATCTCTCCACCAAAAGGAGGAAATAATGGTAGACAAGTGAGGCCAAGAGGTAGGTAAAAGTTCAACATATAGGATTTCTCTCCTGAGTTTTCTACCAAACAAAGTATGTAGCGTGTTAAGTCAAGATTCTTGAGAAGTCAGCATATTTGGCTCATACCTCACTTAGATGACACTTTTAACATGAGACTGACTCATGCCATCACCACAAGAGATATCAACCAAATATCTAAATAATTCTCTAATCATCACCACAAGAACAAACTCATGGTGTGACTCAAAATATTGCATACATATGCACACACTAGCATGTAAGGGCCTAGATGCACAAAGGTAGTACAAGAGTTCATGGAGCAATATACCTTTGTTCTAAGCCTCATAATCTCCCTGAGTCTGAAGCTCACTGGGCTGTATAGCTAGAGTCACTGGGGTAGTAGTAGCAGGCTGACCGAGCTACAACGTGGGCTAGTGAGGAGCAATCCACATGAGCTGAAAAAGACATGCTTGCATAAAACCAAGAAGTCATTGATGAATGACTAGCTATTGTTTCTTTGCATGGCTTGTTGTCTTCTTCTTGGAACCGATCCTAATGTGCCTATACCGAGCAATGGTAGCTGCTTTGTCTCCTATGCCGACAGACGAGCTCAGTCTCTGCATGCATGCGCCAAAGTATAGCTAGCAAGGCGGGTCTGTCTGCATGTGGTCGTGGGGCTGTGGTGGAGCTAAGCCGAGCCACCGGCCTCTCTCTGTCATGTTCACATGGTGGCATATGCGGGATGGGCTGGTAGTCCTCATCTAAGCTATCAGTTGGGTTGCTCTTGACCATGTCCTCCTATTGTACCTCTAGATGCTCTAACTCGGTCTCAGCAATGACCCTGATAGCCTCGTCCTGCTCAGCTATAGTCGCTAGCACCTCTGGTCTATGGCTCAGCTGGCTAGGAGTCCTCCCATGACTATGACATAATAGCTGGCTCATGTCATATTATGGGAACTCTGTAGTAGCACCACTCCACTCAGCCACTGTCTCTGGGGACATCTGTGAAATTGCCTGTAAGATAAGAAATGTGATCTAGTGAGCATATGGCAATTGACGATGACCTCTGAACCCCTCTGCTAAGGTGTCCTCCATCTCTAAGAACATCACATCCCAAATATGAAACATAGTCTAAGAGATCAAGTGGTGGACTAGCCAAAGCTGAATACGTGTCAACCCCTCACGATAGCCACTCCTCAGGAGCAAAGACCTCCTCATGACTGCATCAAGGATACGAGCTGTAGGTGTAAGGTCATGCGGTGTGCGTCTCGATCCCTCTCCAAACGGCTTAGTGAAGCAAGCTTTGACCAAGTCTGTGGGTGGTACTAGTCCGCCATGAGGGTGTCTCGATGGCTCTGTCTCTCCATAACAGATCTCATGAATCTGAATAGGAGACTCTAGAATCCTCAATATCTCTCTGGCCCTCAAGCTCTATAGTCTGTAGTCATAGCCTCTGAAGGCAAAGTGAATGTACATGTGCCTCGGGTCAATCCACAAAGAAGCATAGAACTCTCGGATCCATGATGGAATGTATCGATCAGTCTATCCTAGGAGATCTTCCAGACCTAGCAGGTAGGTGAGGTGGAGATGGATTTGCTCTCCTGCAACCGCAACTATAGCCTCTAAGGAGCATACTCTCTGAGATCTAAATGCCACACCACTGTTGAGGTAGGCATTGTAGAAGTCCTCCTGCAGTACTGTGTAGAACTGCTCTAAAGCACGCTCATCCTGTCTCGGCGGAAACCACTGCTCAAACTCCACAAAATGGAGTTGTTGCACCTGTCTAGATGTGGCTAACCACAAGTTCAAGTGTACCACTGGAGGCAAACCCTATGGTCTAGGAGATGTACGAGAACCATGTCTCTGTGTCTCAGGCCTCGGTGACACCTAGGTGCGAGTATGACTGGAACATCGAAGCCATGGCTGCTTTGCCTGCTCTATCTGCTCTGCTTGCTTCTGGTGCTGCTCGGTATCCTCCTGAGGCTCAATCTCCTCCATCCGAGCGCCCTCTGGT
This sequence comes from Miscanthus lutarioriparius, assembly GCA_904845875.1. Classification (NCBI taxonomy): domain Eukaryota; kingdom Viridiplantae; phylum Streptophyta; class Magnoliopsida; order Poales; family Poaceae; genus Miscanthus; species Miscanthus lutarioriparius. Next base: position 41,765 of record CAJGYO010000614.1, on the reverse strand, counting down.
GCATTCTCTAGAGATACACGCCAACCTCCAAGCATGATAGTACCACATGGACTACCAAGATTGGCCTAAAGCTGCTCGACTACGGTCCTCTGAGCTGGTGACAATTGATCACCAATGCGAATACCACTGCCTCTGCCACCTCTCTCGGCATGCTCTGCGGCGGTGGCCACTGCTGCTGCTCTCTCTGCCTCTATGTTACCTTGCTTGTGTTCTTCTTTGTAACCGTCTTCTTTGTCCCCGTTTCCTTTTCCTGCTCTGTTAGGCAAGGCGAACGCCTCTCATCATCGCTGGGACCACCCCTGACATTCTTGCACCTAGTCATGACTGACAATTAAGAGAATAACTACCACTAAAAATCACAAATGCTCCCCTAACTCACTGCTACTGACAATAGAGATCCACTGATAATCAGAAATCCCCTAAGCCAGCACTGCCCTTGACAAGAACAACTGTTTACTGACACTTTAGAGGCTTGGCCTCAATCCATACTCGCGAGCTTAGCCCCGAGTTTATCTACCACTAAAACACTGACCAAGCAACTCACTGCCCAAACTCGCTACAATAGATGGAATGGTAGGTATATATAAGAAACATATTTACCTAGAGATAAGCAAGGTCCTATTGGAGCAAGCAATTGGATAAGAAAGGAATGAGTAATGGCTTTCTACATGAGAAAAAAAGAAACCCTACGAAAAGGTAAGTCACTGACCATATAGGGGCACCAACGATATCACAGCAAGGAGTCTGCATCCAAACATAAGCCAAAAACAGTAAGGAGAAAGTGCAGGTTCAAGTTAGACAATTGATCGAACACCTTGAGAGAGAACAAAATGCTCACCAAGAGATTGAGGACTACCGGCCAAAGAGACTGTTGATGTGCAGCATCGGAAGCCAAGGAGGGGCGTGTGCGGTCGCCGGAGTCAAGAAAAATGACAGCGAGGTCAGTGGAAGAGCCACTAGCGGTGGTGGAGATGGGCACAACGAGCATGGGCACGGCGAGGGAGGCGCGGTGGCCGAATAGGGTGCGGCGTGCGAGAGTGGTGGTGCAAGGTGAGGCGAGAGAGGTACGGGAATGACGAGGAAGGTGTGGCGCGGCGAGAGAGGCATGGTGGCCGATGAGTGGCACAGCGACTGGAGAGGCACAACGGTGATGGCGGTTTGGGTTAAAGCAACGGCGGCGTGACATACAGAGAGAGAAGGACGGGGTGCGTCAAGAGAGAAGGAAGAGGGTGGTTCCCCATGCGTCAGTTAGATTTTGAAACAGATCTCACGAACACAGTTGCGACTGGATGCATAGATGCAAATGACCTGATGCTGCTCCTCCAGAGTCCGATCGCAAATAGAGAGCTCCAGAATGCCTCAGACAGCGACCGGACGCGTCTGTGGCACTATGACCGGACATAGATTTCAACTTGTCACCGGACGTGCGTGAAACACTGTTGATCATCCGGTCCCTCTTCAGTTACTGTATCTCCTCCTGATGTACTCACCGGACGCTGCAATGGGTGTGTTCGGTCCCTGCGTCCGGTCCCTCTTCAGCTGTAGTTTCTCCTCCTTTCTCCACGACACTTTCTCCCAATCAAGTCCCAACTTCGATAAGACCAAAATAAACACCAATTGGGACTAAAATGGAAACCATCTCTCAAACCCTCAAGTTTTCAAATTATTTTGCCTTATGCTATATATCTTTTAAAAAAAGCAACAAAACAGGAAGAGGAGCACCAAGTGGCCACACAATAGAGAATTTAACCAAGGGGAGCCTCAAATGCTCTCTCTTTTTGTGGATGAACACAGCGGATGCTCAAAAGATAACCGAGTTATTAGAAAGTTTTACCGTGCTCTCATTGTCACACAAAAGAGATACCTTTTCTAGAACTACACCATAGTCTAGAAGAGTTTGCTTCATGTAAAGGATTTGTGTACAACAAGCACCCGCGGCAATGTACTCCGCCTCGGCGGTGGACAAGGCCACACTATTTTGCTTCTTAGACATCCAAGACACTAGTGATCTACCAAGCAAATGGCACCCTCCGGATGTGCTTTTTCTATCAATTTTGCAACCAGCATAATCCGAATCGAAATAGCCAACTAGTTGTAATCTAGCTCCTTGGGGATACCAAAGACCAATGCTTGGTGTGTGCTTAAGATACCTAAGGATTCTTGTAGTGGCAACCATGTGAGCCTCCTTAGGATCAGCTTGAAATCTAGCACACATACACACACTAAACATGATGTTGGGCCTAGATGCGGTCAAGTATAATAAGCTACCAATTATAGAACGGTAGAGAGTTTGATCGACTGATTTACCTCCCTCATCTAGGTCAAGATGTCCATTAGATGGCATTGGTGTCTTGATTGGCTTACATTTATTCATTTTAAACCTCTTAAGAAGATCCTTGGTATATTTTTCTTGAGAGATGAAAATCCCTTCTCTAATTTGCTTGATTTGAAAACCAAGAAAGAATGTAAGCTCTGTAATCATAGACATCTCGAACTCCTTCTACATCAATTCACCAAACTCTTTGCAATAGTCTTCATTTGATGAGCCAAATATGATATTATCAACATATACTTGACAAATAAAGATCTCTCCATCAAGCTTCTTGGTGAATAGTGTAGTGTCGACCTTCCTAATGGTGAAGCCCTTCTTAATGAGGAAGTCCCGATGGCGCTCAAACCAAGCTCTTGGGGCTTGCTTTAGCCTATATAGCGCCTTGGACAACCTATAAACATGATTAGGATATCTACAGTCTTCGAACCCAGAAGGTTGATCAACATAGACTAGTTCATTTATGAAGCCATTTAAAAATACATTTTTAACATCCATTTGATATAATTTCATTTTATGATGAGATGCATAGGCAAGAAGGATACGAATGGCTTCAAGTCTTGCAACCGGTGCAAATGTCTCTCCAAAATCAAACCCTTCAACTTGAGAAAACCCCTTTGCAACTAGCCTTGTCTTGTTCCTCACAATGATGCATTGATCATCTTGCTTGTTGCAAAAGATCCACTTTATTCCAATGACTCTTGCATCTTGTGGTCGCTCTTCAAGTGTCCAAACTTCATTGCGGGTGAAGTTGTTCAATTCTTCATGCATGGCATTTATCCAATCCAGATCTTGAAGAGCTTATTCTACATTCTTAGGCTCAATGCAAGAAACAAACGAGTGATGTTCAATAAATGAAGCAAATTTTTGAGAACGAGTCATTACACCCTTTGAAGGACTCCCAATGATGAGGTCTTGTGGATGTGCTTGAAGTATAGGAGAGTTTCTTTTATCAACCACTTGAGGAGGAGGTTGTGGAGCATCAACATCTTGAGCTTGTGCCATCATTTGGTCATGAGATACATGAGTATCTTCATTTTCTATTCTCCCATCTTTATCATCATCTTGTGGCACATTTGATGAAGAGGGTGGATCAATCACATGAACATCATCTTCATCATCTTTGGGCTTGATGTCTCCAACTGAAATGTTCTTCATGGCTTCCCTCAATGGTTCATCACCTACATCATCAAGATTCTCATATGCTCCTTGATTACCGTTAGATTCATCAAATTCCACATCATATGTTTCTTCAACCAAGCCAGTGGCATGATTAAATACTCGATATGCTTTGGACTTTGATGAGTAACTAAGAAAATCAATATCACAATATCTTCGGAACTTCCCTAGGTGTTGCCGCTTCTTGTAGATGTAGCATTTGCAACCAAACACCTAGAAGAATGAGACGTCCATCTTCTTCCCATTGAGCAACTCATAAGGGGTCTTGCCAAGAAACTTTTAGAAAAATAGGCGGTTGGATGCATAACATGCGGTATCGATGGCTTTCGCCCATAGATCTTGATGTGTATTGTACTCATCAAGCATTGTACTTGCAAGGGTAATTAGTGTCTGGTTCTTTCTCTCTACTACACTATTTTGTTGAGGAGTGTAGGTTGCGGAGACCTCATGCTTGATCCCAACTTCATCACAATATGCTTTAATATTTGTGTTGTCGAATTCTTTCCCATTGTCACTTTTTATCTTTTTGAGCTTCACTTCAAATTCATTTTGTGCTCTCTTGGCAAACTTCTTAAAACATGTGGCCACTTCGGTCTTGTCATGAAGAAAAAACACCCAAGTGTATCTAGAGTAGTCATCAACTATCACAAGACAATAGAGGTTGCATCCCAAACTCTTGTAAGTTGTTGGTCCAAATAGATCCATATGGAGAAGCTCTAGCACTCTTATTGTTGACATGTAAGCTTTGGTTGGATGAGTGTTTGCAACTTGCTTGCCGGCTTGACATGCACTACAAAGCTTGTCCTTCTCAAATTTCACATCCTTTAAACCTCTCACCAATTCATTTTTCATTAACTTCTTGAGTGAACTCATCCCAACATGTGCAAGTCTTCTATGCCAAAGCCACCCAAGTGATGTTTTGGTGAATAAGTATGTCTTCAAGTTTGCATCTTCGGAGGTGAAGTCTACTAGATATAGGTTGTTGTATCCAAAGCCCTTGAATATAACTTGATCATCATCTTTCTTTGACACAACCACTTCCTTCTTGGTGAACAAACATTGAAAGCCAAGATCACACAATTGACCAACGGATAGCAAGTTAAAGCTCAATGAAGCAACATATAGCATATTTGATATCACAACTTTGCCTAGCCCTTGTACTTTGCCCTTTAAATTGTCACCAAATGTAATCCTTTCTTGACCATCTACTTCTTCATCTAGTGAGGTGAACATATGAGGATCACCGGTCATATTTTGAGCGCAACCACTATCAATAACCCAATGACTTCTACTGGTCTTATAGTTCACCTACACACAAGAGATCAAGCTTCTTATTTAGGGACCCAAACTTGATAAGGGCCCTTGACTTTCTCAACCAGTGACTTAACAACCCAAATTTGCTTAGGCCTATTCTTATTGGGTAGACCTAAGAACATGACTTTCATCTTTCCACTAGAATCTTTTCTAAGCATGTAGTGAGCATTGAAGGCAAAGGGTCTAGCCTGCTTGGGCAAGGGTTGTGGTGGTGGAGTTTCATACTCATGAGCAAAGTGTCCTTCTTGTTCATACTCAAAGCATCTCTTTGGCTTAGGCTTTGACTTGTATTGTTGTTGATGTTGAGCTTGAGCTTTCTTCTCTTGATTTGCCAAGAACCCAATACCACTTCTATCCATCTTCATAACGGTGCTCTTAAGTAGCTCACTTTGGAGATATTGGCCTCTTGTGAACTTGCTCAAATCAGTCTTGAGATGTTCTTTCTCCAACTTGAGTTTCTTGTTTTCTTCTCTAAGTTCATCATGATTCTTCTCCATCTTGAGTTTCAGGTTCTCTTCTCTAAGCATCTCATTCTCAAGATCCATATCATGATCATTGTCAAGATTCTCTATCACAATTGTGTTTGTGGTTGATAGTTTTTCAAGATCCTTCTTGAGCTTTTTATTTTCATTCTTGAGCTTTACATAATCATTATAGTTGTCGGACTTAACCACCTTCTTGCATTTGCCACTAGAACTTTGTTCAATGCTCTCAACAATCAAGTCATTACATGATGTAGCTATATCAATCTTAACAACATTGTTAGTAGCATCATGCGGTTCATTTGACAATAACTCATGAGAAAGAACAAGATTATCATGGTTAATCTTGAGATTGGTGTACTCTTCTTTTAGCAAGTTGTAACTAGTGGTGAGCTCATTGTGTATCTCCTCAAGTTTATCATGTTTTTCTCTAAGCTCCCTTTTAGAGGTTTTGAGCTCCTTGAGTTTAGATGACACAATTTTATTTTCTTCTCTAAGCTCATCACTAGCTTTTTCGGCTATGTCATACTTTGCTAATAGTGAGTCATTCACAAGTTCTAGCTTCTTATTTTTTGCTCTTGTATTTCTAATGATTTTAGTGTATTGGTTTAGCAATTTGACAAGATCATCATAAGAAGGTGACTCAAATTCTTCATCACTATCACTACCATTCTCATGATCACTAGCATTGTCATCACCACTACCGTCATCATCATTTTGTACCTTTCGTTCACCCTTGGCGATAAGGCATAGATGTATAGAGGATGATGATGACGGTGTCGGTGGAGATAGTGTGGAACTGATCACAAGGCCGGCCACCTTCTCCTTCTCATTTTCACTTTCATCATCGGATGAGCCACTTGATGATTCGATGTTCGTCATCCAATCACCAACAATATAGGCCTTGCCATTCTTCTTCTTGTGAAATTCTTTTTTCTTGCCATCCTTCTTGTATGTCTTGTTCTTCTTCTCATCATCATCACTTGAGTCATCTTTCTTGCCCCTGTACTTCTTCTTGTATTTGTCTTTTTTGGGTTTGGGGCATTGATGAGCTAGATGACCAAGATCTCCACAATTATAGCAATCCATTTCGGAGATGGGCTTCCTTCTACTACTAGTGAATAATTTCTTCTTCTTGCCATCAAACTTGATACCATTCTTGTTTAGCTTCTTGGGCATCTTGGCGGTTCTTCTCACCATGAGAGCAAGGTTGGCATCATTAATCTCATCATCACTTGAGCTATCATGATCAACTTTTGCTTTGCCACTCTTCTCTTGGCTAGCCTTGAATGTCAAATCTTTCTTCTTGGTGGAAGAAGAGCCATCTTGTAGAGTGGTGTGCATGTACATCTCATATGCATTGATCTTTCCCTATATTTGAGTTGGTGTAGCGGTGGAAAGATCACCTTGATGAAGCACCGTCATAATATGTCCATACTTGTCAATGGGGAGGACACTCAAGATCTTTCTCACAACATCGGATGGTTGTATTTGAGTGAGTCCAAGCCTAGTGACCTCCTCTACAAGAACATTCAAGCGTGAATACATTTCAGTAGCACTTTCACTAGGAAGCATTTCAAATGAGTTAAGCTTCTTCATCACAAGGTGATAGTGTTCCTCACGCTCACTCTTGGTTCCCTCATGGAGCGTACAAATGTCCGACCACAGTGAATGGGTGTCTTTGTGGTTCCGCACACGGTTAAAGGCATCCTTGCAAAGGCCTCTAAAAAGGGTGTTTATAGCCTTTGCATTCCACTTTTCGTAGTGAGCCTCATCACCTTGAAGGTTGGCGGGATCCTTAGGTTTTGGGAAGCCTTGTGAGGCGGCTCTAAGCACTCCAACATCTATAGCCTCTAGGTACGTCTCCATGCGAATTTTCCAATAAGGAAAATCATCTCCTTCAAAGACAGGAGGGGATCTATCCCCATGGGACATCTTGCTCTAGGTGTTTAAGCCTAATTTAAGAAGCACGAGGCTCCGATACTAATTGAAAGGATCAAGATACCCAAGAGTGGGGGTGAATTGGGCAAATTCTAAATTTCTTTCAATAATTAAACCCTACACTTAGCCCATTTCATTCTCTTGTGCCTAGAAGTGTTTCTATTATTCTACCGCACAAAAGTTTTACACTCTAGGTTCTAATCCTACTCTAGCATGGAAATTCTAAGAATGTAAAGACATGAATTGAATTGCTCAAATGTAAAGGCTCAAAGTAAAGAGAAGGAGAGGAATGCGGCGATGTTTTTCTGAGGTATCGAAGAGTCGCCACTCCCCACTAGTCCTCGTTGGAGCACCCGCGCAAGGGTGTATCTCCCCCTTGATCCACGCAAGGATCAAGTGGTCTCTACGGGCTGATTCTTTGATATTCCGTCACGGTGAATCACCCACAACCGCTCACACCATGACTTGGTTCATCCACAAGCTCCGCCGGATGATCACCAAGCTTCCAATCATCACTGATCCATCTAGATGATGGTGATCACCAAGAGTAACAAGCACAAACTCTCACTTGACCAAGACAAGCCTAATGAGAAAGGTGGATGCACACTAACTACTCCCTATGCACTAATGAGGTCCTTAATCTTGGATTATCAAATCGCAATCACCCCACTAGGATCTTACTCTCCCTTGCACTCCAAAAGTGTTCCTTAGCTGAACAAATGGGTAAGAGAGCTAAGTTGGACGAGTATGAGAAGTATATATACTCTCCACTTTAAAACATAACCGTTATTGTCCAACTCAACAATTTTTGGGGTGACCGGACGCACCTATCGAAGTGACCGAACGCGTCCAATCAGTAGCCAACGGTGGCTACGTGGCGTCAGCCTGTCACAGAAGGCTATTAGAGTGACCTAACGCTGGCCAGCGTCCGATCAACATCCACCGAACGCATCCGGTCAGGACTTTTGGTCTCTGGACCCTCTCTGATGTTGACCTGACACTACAAACTCAGCGTCCGATCGTTTGCTGTTTAGCATCCAGTCCTCCCTGACACCGAGGCCCTGCTGCTATAGATACGACTAGAGGCGTGTCCGGTTCCAATCACTGTGAAGCGTCCGGTCGCTCCTCGGCTTCTGCTGTGCGCACTGATCACTGATCGGACGCAACACATGTGAGTCCGGTCATCACTAAAACAACGTCCGGTCAACATTTGACCCTCCATTCACTTTTAATTCAAAATCCTTTGTGAATGAGGTTGAAACCAATTGATCTTTGGACTATTCCTGAGCTACCTAGTGCTAAGTTTAACAAGTATGCACCACACCTAACCCATTAGACTCACCTAGGTCAAGCTACTAGTTTATACCCCCTTAATAGTACGGCCAAATAAAAAGAAGTCCTAAACTACTCTAAGTGTCTCTAGAACGCCAAATGATACTTAGAACTCGTCAGTCCTTAACCTTGTCGTCCATCCTTTAAAGGACAACGATTTCCATCGATAGGGGCATGAAAAACATAATTGCCCAAACAATCATCATTACCACGACCTAACTCAAGTTGTCTCTGTAAAACACACGTTAGTCACCGTAATCTAGTGTTGTCATTAATCACCAAAACCCAAATAGGAGCCTAGATGCACTCAACAACAAAGATAGGGTGTCATTTTAACAACGAACTCGTTCCTCGGTGTTGGCAGTGAGGATGGAGCTCGAGGGAGGTGACGAAGGCGTCAGTTGCTTAGCGGGGCTGCCCAGTGTTCATCTCCTCCAGCTTTGCTAGAATCTCGGCCAACATCTCGTCCGTCGTGGTGGTCATGAAGTCCGGCACGGTGACGAGATAGCCTAACGCCGTGGCACGCAGTGGTGGAAATCATCCAAAATGCTATTTCTCACCAGAAAGCCCCGCTCGCCCTTTCATATACACTATTAAAAATTATAAATAAACAGAAGATTCCACAAAAGTGATGTGTTTCACCATACAAAGTACAGACATTAGCAAAGAGAGGTTAGAAGGATTTGTAACCCTGTTAAACAAGGCCTAACTAATATCAAACAAATCAATTCTCGGGAAGAAACTGGAAGAACTGGGTGTCAAGTTTAACGACCCAATCCAAAGGAAGGGTAACGATAAACAGGAAAGATAGGGTGTCATTTTAACGACGAACTCGTTCCTCGGTGTCAGCAGTGAGGATGGAGCTCGAGGGAGGTGATGAAGGCATCGGTTGCTTAGTGGGGCTGCCCCACTGAGCCTTCATCTCCTCCAGCTTTGGTAGAATCTCGGCCAATTTCTCCTCCGTCGTCTTGGTGGTCACAAACTCCGGCACAGTGATGGGTAAACGGGATATGGATCTGATACTAGTTGTCATCGACATCAATCGAATCCAACTCGCAATTCAAATACAGTAACACAAATCGACTCTCTAGAACACACTAGATTGTTCTGGGTACATGAACTAGTAGTTGGGAGGAGGAAGAAGGGAGGAAAAAATGTAGATCCGCAGACTCAGCCTCGAGCTCGCGCTCGCCGCCGCCGCCGGTTCGGGCTGGTCCTCCAACAGTTCATCTGCTAGGCTCCCTTCTATATATGTGTCACGCTGCATCTCGTATGGCTTCTTTCATGGGCCAAGATGAGTTTAGTGCTGGAGTCCATTTGCCCCTCCAATCCAATAGCTAGATTAGCCCATAATAACCCATAGGATCCTAACACGAACTAGGAGCGTCTACCATCCACATGCGTCTCGTCTGGGAAGAGTCGTCATTCCTACGTCCTACCCTCGGCATGCTTCCCTTCCGGCGCCCTTTCAGAGCAAAGGCTATTACTATTACCGCACTAGGACCAACGGAGCACGCGTGTTTGTGAGCTTACAAGATTTTTGGGTGCCCAAGATTCTTTATGCTCTTATACAGCGCGTTGACGGATCATCCCTTTGCATAGCTCTCCATCTAAACCCCATCCGTCCATGGAAGAGAGCACGATCGATCGAGTTTGGCCGTAGTGCCATGTGTTGCTGTTCATCATGGTGCTCGCGGCAGCCTAGTGCCCCTACTACAGTACAGGCTTGTGGATGGCATAATCTGTGTTCTCTCTCAATCATGCTTGACTCAGCCCATCATCATAGTTTGGGGTCCCTTTCCAAATCTTATTGCGAAAGTGACCAAATACGGGCCGTATCCCAGCATGATTGGATCGTATAAACTCTTGGGTCTCATTCGGGGGCTCAGTAATCATTCGTAGAAACTAGTTTTGTTCGAGCAGAGATAAGCATGCGAAGGTAACTGATGACAATGCTAGAGCTTGTGGAGAATTTTTTTATCACATCGCTTAGACGCTTACTATACACGAACTTCTAGCAAACTTCACCTCATGAACATTGACACTCCATCCATCCATACAAACGTTTGGTAGTAAGTAGTTGGTGCCACGCTCTCCGATTCTGACTCGCACGACATCGTACATGTAACAACTAACGACTAATGACTAACGACCCCTAGCCGTTAATAATGCGTACATTATTAAAGGCTAACAGTGCTGATCCCATGAGGCTGGGGCTGGAAGAGGCGCTTCCTACAGCACGGCGGCGGCGGCGACTGATTCTTGGGCGCCGCTGGGCACGTGGTGGGCTCCCTCAGGTAGGAGATCCTGCAGCCTGTTGGCGTCGTGCAGTAGTCATCGTCGTCCCCGCTGGCGCCAGCGCCAAACACGAGCGGCGGCTGCGTGGCACAGGCCGGCGAGAAGGCCGGCATGTTGGGCTTGAAGAACTCCGGCGACACAGACATGGTGGCTTTGTCGACAAAAGATGATCGACAGTTTACCGAGGGGTATGCTCATAATGGTAGATTATTTGGTAGAGGTGCGCGTTATCAGGAACAAATGGTAACAGAGACACAAGACACAAGATTTATACAGGTTCAGGCCGTCAATGTGACGTAAAACCCCTACAGGTTCAGGCCATCAATGTGACGTAAAACCCTACGTCCTGTGCTCTGTTGGTTTGTATTGCTGGAATACGAGATGAGATGTGGGATTGGGATGCCCATGCCGACTAGGGAACCCCTGCTCCTTCTTATATACTCTAGAGAGGTAGGGTTACAAGGAAAGTATCCTAATCGATTACATGGTAAGTGTTCTATTTGGATTACAATATCTGATCGGATCTATCTCTATCTTCAAGATATCTTCTGGAGGTCTTGCGGTGTACGCCGACCAGTGTTGTGTGTCGTAAGTCTTGAATCTTGTGGGCTGGACCTCTCCTGATGGTGCGGCCCATGTCTGTTGCTGTGGGTACCAAGGTTTATACCCCCACAGCTAGTCTCCGAGCGCCTTATATCCGTTTGGCGACACCGTCTTGATTAAGTCCGAGCAGTTTGTCATAAAGCCGATTAGCTTGACTAATGATCCGAGCGGCGAAAATGATAGCCGACCAATTTAACTGATGGCATGGGCGGTGAAGATGAAGGCCAACCATCTTGACTAGTGGCCTAGACGGTGAAATCACTTGTCGATTAGTTTAATTGACGTGCTGACCTATGAGGACAGCTGCCGAGCAATTTAGCTAACCAGCAAACCTCGAACTTAGCCAAGTGAGGCTCACAAATAGGATGTAAGGAGCTCAACAGAAAAATTTGAGAATTCTTGATCGGTGAAGTGTATACACTTAAGTGGCAGTTGCAATTGCACTGATGACATGATCACTAGAGCAAAATAGAGGCATTAAGTGACAGACTTGGCATAGCCAAGGCATCATAAAGAAACAGCTCATGCACCACAAGGTGCATTATACACAACGTAGTCCCCGAGCACGAGATTAGGTGTAGGTACACCTAGTGTCGTGGTCTAGAAAACGTAAATGAGCAGTCCCAGGCGTGGCTAAGAAAGCATACGAAGGCCCAAAGCAGTAACAACGGATTGACTCAAAGACGGAGTCAAGACATTCACCGTAAGATGAAGTGTACACACTTAGTCCCAGAGCCTGCTAGAAGATGAAGTATAAATCTTGTAGCAGGGTTAAAGAAAAAGCATAGAAGTAATGCCACCCCGAAGAGGAGAAAATGTAATCGAAGCATATAGCCTTTGTGAGTCATCAGATAATCATGGAGTCACTAATGCAGCATGGTGAGAAAGCCGGGCCGCTTGTGGATAGCTTCCTGTTGAAAGAAAACAACGACCGTGAAGCGGCCCATTGACAGGAGAGCACGGAGAAGCCAGAGCGACACGCATTGATTGCAGTCGAACGTGTGCACGTGGCACAGCGAATGTGGTAACAAGCGCACGTGGCGTGGCATGGTTTCCCAAAAACCATGGAGATGAAGGGCCAGGGGGAACCGTTATATAGCCTATTCCGCCCACGACGCATCCCATTTCACACAAGCGGTTGCATACTCGGCTTTCATCTTCTTCCTCATGCACCCGCTGTGAATCCACCGCCGCCGTTTCTTCTCCTTGCTCTGCCACCAGAGCCCTAGCCGAAGAATCCATTCCTATTGCAAGATCAAAGCGAGTGCGGCGAGTCCCCAGATCTAGATCCATGGCGCCGCGGAAGAACTCATGGAAGGCCAATGCGCGCAACAAGGAGTGGGTGGCATCAAGCAGTAGCCGGGAGAACCTTGAGGAGATGGTGATGGATGGGATCCTGCCAGATGAGGCGATGGCTAGGTGGCGTCCTGCTCAAGGTGAGTGCTTCCTGAATCCTCACTACAGAGAGCTAGTAGTGTTTGAGGATTTTTATCGCCGGGGATTTGGGCTTCTAGCGCATCCATTCCTGCACAAGCTGCTCCCGTACTACGAGATTTCACTTGTTCATCTTAACTAGAATAGCATTCTGCATCTTGCCATCTTTATCAATCTTTGAGAAGCTTATCTTGGAATAGAGCCGCATTTCAATCTTTTTCGTTACTTCTTCCACCTCAAGTCGTTTGCTGGCACCGATGTGATCGGTGCAACCTATCTGGTACTGCGGGATGGGAAGGCATCTGAGTACAAACCTATGTCTCTCAGTACCTCCAACAAAGGATGGAAGGCACGGTGGTTTTACACCAAAAATGTAGAAAGATGGCCTGTCTACAGACATTGATAGCCTAGCAACCCCCAATCCCAATTGGTCGGCCAGACCAAGTAGTGAGGAGATGCATCATGTGGAGGAACTACTTGCCCTCCTGGCCCATGTCAATATTAATGGAGTTGAGTGCACTCAAAACTTCATCGGCCGAAGAATCCAGCCGTGCAAGGAAAGGCCCCATCCCGCGTATGAGTACCGGGATGCGGACTTTGTGCGAGAAGCGCCAGAGCCACTGAACAACGAAGAAATAAACCATCGAGTGTCGAAGTTCTTTACTTTAAAGAACACTAAGGAGAATAGGCATCCCCAGCGGGCATTCGGCCTGATGTTTCCACCCCCAGAGGTAACTGGTTTTGGATAATGTTATAAAATGCCCCGTTAATTCCTTTATGCATACCAACTATTTGTTGATTTGCCACACAGGATCGAAGGGTGTATGTCTCCGAAGTGCTAGACGGTTCCTGGCCGATGGTGGAAAGCAGGTACAAGGGGCCGCGAAATTCTGCATATATCATGGCAGCAATGACCCGAACGACACCGACTAGCTCATTGGATGAATGGGAGGCCACCCCAAGTCTTGGCCATCACAACTTGCGGAGTGGCAAGCAGCCGCTCCATGAGGCACCAGCGGTGAAGAAGAGGAAGGCGACGACACCACCACGCTGTGATGGCAGGATTAGCATTAGGGACTCCCCACCCCTCTAGCGTCAAAAGTACATCGGCGGGGCAAAGAGCGAGGATGACGACCCAGAAGATAGGGTGCCGCTGCTAGTGAGGGCGGCGCGGCGAGCAGTCGCTAGCCCCCTCCTGCATGCACTGGAGGTACCAGCTCGGCGAGGAACGCTGAACACATAGGAAGCCCTAATCGGTGAGGCGAGGGCCCTATCGACCAGGTCAGCATTGAAGTCCCCAGCCCGAACACGAGGCTGAGGTCGAAGAAAACACGTCCACCGGCACAGCGACTATGGCGGTAGGCCCTATGCTCCCTAGTCGCTAGAAGGAAGCAATGCCGACCACCGAGATGGGCAGACCTAGCAGAGTGCACAAAATCAAGCGCACCATAAGGCGATCTAACAAGCAAGTAATTGGATGTTGTAATCCTTTTGGCACATGTCTTCAGCCTTGGAGGTTTGATAAGTTACTATTTGTGGAGTAGCAAGCCATCGACCGACCTTCTACGGCCGGTCAATGCTGGAGAAGGATCTCATCGCGCGACGCCCCCTGCCGCCTCCATGAATGTCGAAGGTACAACCGGAGGTGGGGTGGCCGTGGTGTCCAGGGCAGACAGAGCTCACGCAGGCGATGGTGCTGAGAGTCAGCAAGTGGCACAACCCATTGTAGAGGTCGGTGGAGCTGGAGCGGATGCGGGATAGGTGCCGAGCCCCCTAGCATCCCCACCGTCGGTGTAACTGGGGGCAGGCATAGGACGAGCACCTAGTCCCCGAGCTTTGTCGTCGACGATGGGTGCAGGCCCTAGAGCCGAGCATGAGCCGCATGCTCCAGAGCCCCCCGTGGAGATGGCTCTAGGCGCACTGCGCCACCACCAAGAGAGAGCTATGAAGCAAGCTACGAGACCCACGGTAGGTGCTATCGAGGTTGAGGACATCCCACGAGAGCCACCCCATCCGTGGGACGCCCCCGCACGTGTGTCGCACAGTTGGTTGCATCGGGGCGACTGTGTTGATTTAGTGAAGGAGGAGGACGTTGATCCACAGATAGAATCACTAATGAACCATCTTTTAGTGGTGAGTGGCAAACTGCTGGCGAGTTAAATTGTCATTGATGTTTGCATACCCTCCTTGTGGAGTTGTGACAGTTTTTTGGCAAGACATAATAAAAATTGTCGAGCACCGACGATGACAGCTCGAGGAAGTCTAGCCCACCTTTAAGGAGAATAAGCGGCTGTGCGCGGAGGTGAGGGCGCTTGAGGACGACATAATTAGACTCAAAGAGGAGCAGAGTAGGTTGTAGATGCAGGTGTACCAACTACAGCTTGGGAAGAATGACCTAACCATCGAGCGCAACATAGCTTGAGATGAGCTCATCGCCACTCAAGAGCAGCTTGCCAAAACCGGTACTCGGCTTGCCATAGTTGCCGAGGAGAAAAATGGTAAGTCTATGGACTTGATAACATATCTGTTGTTCAGTTCTTCCAGTATGGCGAACTCACTATTGTTGCTATAGATCTCACGACGCGATTACTCCTGGCCGAGGAGGCCATCCAACCTATGGAGAAGGAGAGGGATGATGCGCGAGAAGTGCACAAAAAGACCTTTGATGAGCTTGCACGTAAGTGAGCATTGGGGAAACTCTTTCCTTTGTTTTTGTAAGCCTTGACACCATGTCGGTGCTTTGCAGTGGTCCGTGAAAACTCACAGACACAGTACCAGCATCATGAGTTGGAGCTACGGGCTGTCCGAGTCAAGACAAACGCCATCATCACGGGGATAACGCCGGTCCTGAACTTTATTGATGGGGACCCACCGCCGCCACCTGTTGGAGATCTAGACATGAATCCACTTCCACCGGACCCCTTTGTGGAAAGGTGCAGAGTGGCCTTGGCAAACTTCAGGGTGTATATCCATAGCTCGGCATGCACTGCCGTTGGTCATGCCTTGTCAGTCGTCTGATCCCTATATCTAGCGGTGGATATGAAGGTCATCGATGGCGGGTTCGTTGAAGGGACGAAGGATGATGTGTCCGATAAGCTTGCGGAGGAGGCGATAGAGTCGGCCTTCAAACTCGTCAAAGACCTAGATATTTTCGGCGATAAGGAGCAACAAAACCAGAACAGTTAGGAACAAAAAATAGCAGAAAAACTTTTGAGTTCTTGCTGGTCGGAGATGTAAACATAAACATGATATTTGTTTTGGAGTTTGTTTAGTTCATATGTTAGATTTGATTTAGTTGCTTTCTAGTCAGTTTTATACCACGCCGACTAGCCCTCGCTAGCCCTCAAGCCCTATAGCATAGAGTGGCTGGCACTCGTGCACACGTAAGAGAAGAAATCATCACCAAGGAGCCACTGCTGAGTGTCCATAGCGCAGAGCGTGGCTCATGCACGCAAAGGAGGAAGTCAAGATCAGGGCTGCTTCTGAATGGCTTGGGTAAAAACGTGGCTAGTCGGTGCATGGAGTGAAATGTACGTTCGTGATGGTACACGTGTAGATTTGGCGAATAGCGCAATACAGAGGTGTTAGGTTATGTAGAGTAATCGGTGAGTTAATATCTGGTGAAACATCGCGACAAAATTGTGGAAAATGTGGAGAAATCATTAGGTAAAATATTGGAGAACGCGATTGGAGAAACATAACGGTGAAAGTAATGGAGAACATAATTGGAGAAATCGGCGCAAACTTTATTGAACCATCAAATTTGGAGAAATGCATATCTTTAGTAGAATGCTTCAAGGATAGAAACGCCTAAGGAGATCAATGTGCCAAGAATTTGGGACATCAACCCCTAGGAATCGCAGAGCTGATAAGACCCTGGTTGGGTCACTTCCTTGACAATGAATGGCCCTTCCCAATGCGATGAGAGCTTGGGCAAGCCATCGGTCTTATGTTTCCTACGGAGTACCAGGACGTCGATCACGAAGGATCGTTCATGAATGTTGCGGTTGTAATATCTCCGTATGCCCTCTAGATATTTGGCTGTGCAGACACATGTAACTAGTCGCTCTTCATCGAGGCAATCTAGGTCTTCTTGTCGAGCAGTAACCGACTGTTCTTCATTAAAATTCTCGACCCATGGTGTGCAGAAATCGATATTAGCCAGCAAAACGGCCTCTGAGCCATGCACCAAGTAATACGGGGAGACACCAGTATTACGACTAGTTTGAGTCTAGAGTCCCCAGATGATGGCTGGTAACTCCTTCAGCCATTTGCCCAGGTGTTTCTCATCTTTCTTGTACAGTCTATTTTTAAGGGCATCTAAGATCATGTCGTTTGCCCATTCGACCTAGCCATTGGCTCTAGGGTGGGCAACCAAGACATATTTTATAGAGATGCACCGGTCCTCACAGAAATCCCAGAAGTCGTTGCCGGTGAAAGTAGAACCCAGATCGGTTATGATGCTATTTAGCAGGCCGAAGCGATGCATGATGTCCTCCAACAGCTGGGTTGCCTTCTTGGCGGTTGCGGTGACGAGGGGCTTGTACTCAATCCACTTGAAGAATTTGTCGATGGCGATGTATACATATTTGAAACCTCTAAGAGTTGGCTTGAAAGGCCCGATCATGTCCAGTCCCCAGCATGCGAAGGGCCAAGATGCGTGGATGGTCTAAAGGGCTTGTGCTGGCACATGTATCTACTTGGCAAAAAATTGGCAACCTTCACAGCGTCGAACGTGTGCCTCAGCGTCTGCCACGGCGGATGGCTAGTAAAAACTAGCTCAAAAAGGCTTGCCGACTAGAGTTCTGGAGGCGACATGATTGTCGTAGGAGCTGGCATGGATCTCGAGCAGTATTTTTTTGCCCTCCTTTTGGGTGATGCACTTCTACAACTACTCTTGGCGTTCTTCCACATGAGTTTGGCATTGACTAATACATAGTGCTTGCTACGACGAATGAGATGTTCCATCTCAGTTCTATTGCTTGGGACCTCAGCTATGGTAAGATACTTGATGAGCTGCTCTCTCCAATTAGGGCTAGGGGTTGGCACCGCTAGGAGTAACTGCTTAGAGGGAGGCGTTTCATCGACTGGCTGCCCTTCCTTGATAGATTGAGTCATCAGATCTTGAACAAACACACCTGCTGGGATAGGCTGCTTGATTAGCGTCCTGAACGACATGATGAAACTCGATGCCATAAAATTTGCCTTCCAATTTTTTAATTGTGGCACAGTAGGCGTCCATCTTTTTGCTAGTGCAGGACCAATCCTCATTAATCTGGTTGATGACCAAGGCGGAGTCGCCAAAAACCATGAGGCATTTTACGCTAAGCTCAACGGCGATACGAAGGCCATGGAGGCATGCTTCGTATTTGACGGCGTTGTTGGAGGCCAAAAAGTGGATCTAGAGTACATAGCGGAGCTCGTCCTAAGAAGGAGTAATGAACAGTATACCTGCCCAGGCACCTTCGATGTTAAGAGCCCCATCAAAATACATCTGCCAATGCTCGGGGCGATCGGCCAAGATAGGCTCTTGGATCTCAGTCCATTCAGCGATAAAATCTGCCAGAACTTGTGACTTGATGGTTGGCTAGTTCCTGAACTCGATGGAGTAGGCGCCGAGCTCGATCGCCCATTTGATGATGCGCCCATTGGCTTCTTTGTTGCAGAGAATGTCACCAAGAGCGAATTCAGTGACTACGACGATCTTGTAATACTCAAAGTAATGGCGGAGCTTGCGGGATGTAATCAGGATTGCGTACAGAAGCTTCTAGACCTAGGGATACCAAGTCTTGGACTTGTTCAGGACCTCACTGAAGAAGTAAATAGGTAGCTAGACCTTGTATGCATGCCCAGCCTCCTCGTGCTCGACGACGATAGCCGTGCTGACAACCCGGGAGGTCACGGCGATGTAAACTAGTAAAGTCTCGCCAGATTGAGGCACAGTCATAATTGGAGGCGAAGTCAGGAACTATTTGATTCAGAGAAGGCCTTGTTGGCCTCTCCCGTCCACTCAAAAGGCTCACTGCCTTTTAGTAGCTTGAAGAAGGGGTGACCTTTCTCACCCAATCACGATATGAAGCGGCTCAAGGCTGCCATGCATCCCGTAAGCTTTTGGACGTCTTTGATAAAGGTTGGCCGCTGCATTCTAGTAATGGCCAAGATTTTCTCAGGGTTCGCCTTGATCCCCCTAGCGCTGATGATGTAGCCTAGAAGGATACCTGATGGGACACCGAATATACACTTGGTGGGATTTTGTTTCCATCGGTATACTTTGAGAGCTTTGAACGTTTGCTCGAGGTCGGCGATTAGGTTATTAGCGGTCTTTGACTTAACTACTACATCATCACTGTAGGCCTCAATGTTGTGGCCTATTTGATCTTTAAGGCATCATTGGATGGCCCTCTAATACATCGCACCAGCATTTTTGAGTCCAAAGGACATGGTGGTGTAACAATCGGCACCAAATGATGTGATGAAGGACATTTTGATCTAGTCCTCCTCCTTTAAGGAGATCTGGTGATAACCAGAATAGCAGTCTAGAAAGGAAAGCAATTCACAACCGGCGGTGGAATCTATGACCTTGTCGATGCGAGGGAGACCGAAGGGGTCTTTAGGGCAGTATTTGTTGAGATCAGTGTAATCAACGCACATTCTCCATTCTTTATTCTTATTTTGAACGAGCACTGGGTTAGCCAGCCACTCGAAATGATACACCTCTTTGATAAATCTGGCTACTAGAAGTCAGTTTAATTATACCCTAATAGCATCCTTCTTGTCCTGCGCTAATCGTCGGAGCTTCTGCTTGATTGGCTTGGTGGTCGGCAAGACGTGTAAGGAGTGCTCGATCAACTCCCTTGGTACCCTAGGCATGTCTGTAGGTTTCCATGCAAAAACGTCCATGTTGGTACGTAGGAAGTTGACGAGCGCGTCTTCCTATTTGGGGTCTAGGTGGGCCCTGATCTTCATGGTCCTGGCTGGATTGATGAGGTCGAGGCTTACTTCCTTGGTGTCCTTGGCCTTAGTAGCTTTCTAGGGCACCTCCGTCGTTGGGATCTCCTGAGCTTCTTCGAGCACCTTCTTGGATTCGACGAGGCAGGCCTCCATGCAGGCGGAGAGGTTGAACGCCATGGTGAGGGCGAGGCTCTCCTTCTCGTAATCGTAGGCGACGGTGAGGTTGGCCTACAGAGAAAGAACTTCTCCAAGCGCTGGCATCTTCAGCACTAGATAGGAATAGTGCGGTATGGCCATGAACTTGGTGAGCGCCGGCCGATCAATAATGGCGTGGTAGGCTGTGTCAAAGTCAGCGACTAGGAAGGTGATGTACTCAATGTGGAACATGTCGGAGGTGCTGAACTGCATAGGCAGTGTAATCTCTCCAAGAGGCTAAGATGCCCTACCTGGGACAATCCCCTAGAATGGAGAATCTACGGTGGTGAGGTCTTGCTTGGAGAGGCCCAACTCCTTCAGGGCGCTAGCGAAGAGGATATTGAGGGCACTCTCCCCGTCAACAAGAACCTTCATGAAGCAGACCTTCTAAATGATGGCATCCAGAACGAGCGGGAAGCGTCCGGAGTAAGGAATCTCCACCCACTGGTCGGCCCTGGTGAAGGTGATGGGCTGATCCGACCAGGGGAGATACCTGGGATCGGCGATGGTGCTAGTAGCTTTGACAGCCAGGATCGTTGTCCTATGAGTTTTTGGTCACGCCTATTCTTGGTGGCTGCTCGACCCCCAAAGATTGTATAGATGGTCTTGCTGGATTCTTGGAAAGCGCTGCCTGCATCCCTGGGGCTCGTGATCCTTACCCACATCATCATCACGGTCATCGCGCTTCTTGTTCTGCTTGTCGAGTAGGGCCTTTGCAAGGCCCATGCACTCCCTCATCGTGTGCTTCGCACCCTTATGAACTGGGCATGAACCATCGGTCATTTTGTCGAAGTGCGCACTATAATTGTGCTTGGCACGAGGCTGCTCGGTGGAAGCAATGAAATTGTCTAGTCGGTGACGTCACAATTGCCCTTGCCTAGAACCCTCTAGCCTGTCATGGCGGTCGCGGTAGTTGGATCGGCGTGCACGATCATCGTGACGACGATCATGGTCATGAGGGCATCTATCCTCATGATGGTCTTTGTCGTGGAGTGCAGGGTGATTGGTCCAAGGAGCCCGACCGACTTCTTCCTTGTGGCGCTGTTTGGCTTATTTAGCATCGGCGTACTAGTTGGCCATCTGGAACATCTGGCTGATCAATGTCGGTGGCCTCCTATTGAACTTCCTTCGGAGCTCATCGTGATGATAGAGCCCTTTGACAAAGCAGGTGATTACCTCGGCCTCAAGGATGTTAGGAATCCGGTTCCTTACTTCTGAGAAACGCCGGATGTAGCTCTGAAGGAGCTATCCTATCCTCTGATAGACCCTCGCCAGGTCATGCTTCATAGCAGGCTGCTCATAGGTCTCCTTGTAGTTCTCAATGAACATATACTTGAGGTTGCCCCAAGAGTCGATGATATCTGGCTGAAGGCTAGTGAGCCAATTCATTGCGGTGGGTTGGAGCATAACTGACAGGTAATTTGACATAATGTCGGGGTTGCTGCCGCCAGCTTTCATGGTGATGGCACAACTCGTCAGCCACTACTCAGGGTTGGCATGGCCATCATATGGCTAGACTCCATAGATCTTGAAGTTGGCGGACCACTGTACGGCACGGAACCTCATTGTGAAAGCTCGTGGGCCATCAGTGATGATGGTGTCATCAACGACAGCTTGTGGAGCGACTGCTCCTATAGCTCATGGGGCGACGGCGCCAATAGTAGATCGCATGGTAGGACGAGCGGTGTTGCCAGAATTAGCTGGCTCGGGTGGTTGAAGGGCGGCCTCATGGCCGCCCCACTCTCGATCATACTCCTGTCGGCGGAGGATTTCACCCTCATGGTGCGAGTTGTGATTTTTGTCAATACGACAGCGAATGTCATGGAGCTGGTTAAGGTGGCTCCAAATGTCTCCACCATGGGGTTGGTTGACTTCCTAATTGACGTTTGGGTTGGTGTAGCATGGCGGCTGCCTGGGTTTGACAACTTGGTTGCCTCACAACACCATCTGGAGATAAGGGCCGCCAGCCTAGAAACGGCTGCCACCCGGATGGTTGGAGCGAGACCGCTGTGACCTCCTAGACTGGTTGGACCCGGTGGAGTGAGATGGAGCTTGATTCTAGCTGATTTCAAGGACCTAGACCGCCGCTGCCTTAAGCATGGTGGTGGCTTTGGCGACCTCAGGGCTCTATTGGAGCCTATCGAGCTCGTTCATGGCCACCGCGAGATTAGCGCTCGGCGTCGGGGAATTGGTGCCCATCGACTTGTAGGAACTCATCGTCGAGATTGTGGGCGATGTGGCGGCCGCCCTGCTGGTCGGCGTCACCTCTTGTCGCTGCAGCGGCCACGACGGCGCCTTCCGCTGCATGGCATCAGGCACGGTCGGCGTTCTTGTGTTCCCGAGCGACGCGCTAGGAATCGGTTTCCCCGTCTCGATGGGGGCTATCATAGCTGACCAAGAAAAGTTCCCCAAGGAAACGCATGGGCGGCGATGGGGTCTTGATGAGGATGTCGGTGACGGTCTCGGTGATGGTCTAGGTGGAGCCCTCATATTTGTCCCTTGGATCCTCGTCCAAGATGGGGAGTATGGACTCTTCGTCGAGCCGCTAGATCTGCACCATGTTGATCGCCGGAGCAAACTGGTCGGTGATGGGCAAATCTGGCTCAAAGAGCGGGTAAACGTGGCCGATCTGGTTGGCATAAAGTTCACGCAAGGTGTATTGATAGACGGCAGCCGGGTCGACCAGCCCATAGGGCTGGGTAGCCATGGAATCCTACGCTAGAGCTTGTTGCCCAACCCTAGGTAGACCGGATCTGGAGAGAGGATAGCGTTGCACCGTGCGTCCCGTTGGGGTCGCCGTGATGATCAGATCTGTATCATGCTGCCTCAGACGACACGATCGAGTGAAATGCTTGGTGCGAACCATCGTGAAGTGCTGGTGCGGTGGAGACTCATCGTCGTGAGGAGTCTGGTCCATGACCGACTCTATGAGCGACAAGCACTCGGCTAGTTTTTCGTCGATCCAATCTATGGAGGAGATCAGATCGTCCTACTGGATGGTCTTCCTCTGCCAGTGTGGCAGCGGTGGTCGAGTTGCCGGAGAGGAAGGTGACCACGGGAGAGTTCCCGAGAACAGATCTGCTGGCATAGACATAGGCGCAATCGGCGCAGGGTGACCTGCACCGGCTGGACGATCTCCCCGTTGCCGTTGGTGTGGATGAGCTAGGTGACAGATCCAACCTTGAAGGATTGGCCGGGCCTAGGAGCGAATGGAGAGCTTGGAAAATGTACCATCTGGCTCGCCATGGGATCAAGAGCACACTCCTACCTAGCGCGCCAACTATCGACAAAAGATGTTCGGCAGTCCACCGAGGGGTATACCCACGATGGTAGATTGTTTGGTAGATGTGCGCGTGATCATGAACTAGATGGTAACAGAGACACGGACACAAGATTTATATAGGTTCAGGCTGTTAATGTCACATAAAACCCTACGTCCTGTGCTCTATTGGTTTGTATTGCTGGAATACGAGATGAGATGTGGGATTGGGATGCCCATGCTGACTAGGGGACCCCTGCCCCTCTTTATATACTCTGGAGGGGTAGGGTTACAAGAAAAGTATCCTAGTCGGTTATATGATAACTATTCTATTTGGATTACAATATCTGATTGGATCTATATCTATCTTCAAGATATCTTCTTGAAGCCTTGCGGTATACGCCGACCAGTGCCATACGCCGCAAGTCTTGAATCTTGTGGGCTAGATCTCCCCTGATAGTGCGGCCCATGTCCCTTGCCGTGGGTACCTAGGGTTATACCCCCACAGGCTTGTATATATTGTAGCTAGCGAGGTGGTGGTGGTGAGCTGAGCCTGAGGCGAGCAGTGTGAGTGGTAGCCACGTCACGCGAGCGAGCGAGGTGGTGGACTGTGGTGGTGTTGCTATATAATATATGAAGGAAGGAAGGAAGGAAGGAGGAAGAGAGAGAGGAGCTGGCGGGCTTGGCCGTGTCGTCATGGGGAATGGATGGATTATAGATAGGATGGATGGATACGCGTGGGCTTGCGGCGCAAGAATGGATTTTTTTTCTTTTCGCGCGGAGGAGGGAGGAGGAGGAGGCCGGGTTATCCCCGGGAGCAAGCAAGGAAGGAAATCGAGGAAGGTGCCAGGTTTTCTTTTTCAACATGTGAACACCACGTGTATGTGCGTGGCGCCTCCCTCCTCAGTCCTCGTCCGCCCAACTCGCAACCGCAACGCAGCACTCCCCCTCCACCTTCGCACGCAGTACTGAAAAATCTTTCTTACATTAATAATGTACAATGACAAACGACTAATGACCCCCTATATTTACTCATACTAGTATAATGTCCGTGCCAACGCTATGGTAACACATAATTAACTGTACAAATCAAATAACTAAATGGCATACTCCTTCCGGTCTTCGAATAACAGACGTTTTGAGGTTGTCCTAAATCAAATGTTTTAAACTTGGAGCATAACTTAATTTGTATGTGTTAAATTTTGGAATGTAAAAAATGTATGGATAGAACGTCATGTGGTTTCACAAAAGTATACTTTAATTTTATAAATATTTTAATAGATTCATCTTAACATGTGGTTTCACAAATCTTTGTGAAGATCAACACATGCTTACAAGTTCAATTCATCTAACAATAATAATATCTCAAGAATTTACCTGCCATCTATCTAAAAAGAAGTATAGGACTTGAGTCGACCCAAGAGATCACAACATCAGCTGCTATTTGGTTCTAGAAATGAAATGACAATTGAAGTAGACAGCGCAATATCCAACATGAACCTTCCCACTATTTTATAGAGACACCTTCCAACATGAACTCTAGGCTTGCATGAACTGCAATTAGCTTGCAGATGACTCGCTCTTCATTAGTATCGATAGGTACATTTTCCTGTCATATAACCATTGCATGAGCAAACTCTCTTGCATGCCTACCTACATGTTTGCAGTATAAAAAAAAGGTTACTCACCTCCTCATGGATCCAGACCAAGTAAAGCAGAAATTCCGTGTGCTCCTCATGAGTAGCCTTCATGAGATCTGTAATGAAATTAGCACCATTAGCAAATACAAGTCTGCTCTTGTTTGAAAAAGAAAAAAAATCTTGTAGCAAGTAAGGAGCAGCTCAATTAAATTCAGGCATGAACTTTCCTATAACCATTTGTTTCCACGGAAGGATTAAATGGAAATTGTACACCAGAGCAGAGGAAGATTGCTGCAAGAAACTCAAGCATGCTGTAGACAGTTCCAGGCTTCCAGCATGTAAGGATCAAATGAAATTGTACAGCAGAACTGCAGTCTGTACACAGTTCCAGGCTTCCATGTGGCAAGATCAGTAATAAGCAGAGGAGGTTACCTGTGTGCCAATTCCGCAATATACATTAGAAGATTGAACACGGCAGATTGAAACGAACAAAGAGGATAGTATTAATGCCTGAACTGTATGCACGGTCGCTTAGCCTTGGGCTCACCTCCACCTTAGCATAGGATGTACCCTTGAATCCCCTTACCTATGTAGAGCATGCGTTCAGATCACTCACTGCCTATAGGAACATGATCACGGGCTCCAGTAAGTACCAACACAAGCTTAGATCGGGACAGAGAAATTTCATGGATGACGACAGAGGAGGTGATTAAATTGATGCTAGGTAGGCTGAAAGAACCTTTTATGCAAAGTTGAGGCGCTTCTTCATTGAGTCATGGAGTCACTTTCCTTGCTCGGATCGAGGCATAAACATACCACTACACATGATGTCCACAAGAGCAGTTAAGCCATTAAAATCCTTATAGTATTGTAGACAGTAAAATACATGAATCACTAAATCAGAACCAGGGGAAGTAATTCACATTAGAAAGCACGTATATTTTACACGGAATAGAGAAACTTAATGATCTGAAAACAGAGTGGATGATCTACATATACAAGTTAAACAAAAACTTTGATTTATTTGATCCCACTGCCTACAAGCAGCAAACACGACATGGCAGAGGTCAAGGCAAACCATCAGCGGTAGTCAGTTGGAGCCTGAGCTCACGCTCCACTTGTATACCTGCTCTTCTCATGGCTGTCAATGGATTTGAATTATAGTTGAAAGTTTGATGGAATACTGTAGCAGGTGCATACCTCCTTGTATCAAGGTTATCAATGGATCTGAAATGTACCTGAAAGTTTGATAACATCTTATCCAGCAATTCATTTTTAGTATCTACTGCTAATGAGATTTTTTTTAAAACAATGGCTAACTATAAGAGGGTGCAAAAATAATACAATATTCACACTAAAGTTCACTTGCTATACTCCTGTATTACAAATGGCCTACATATTCATATCGCCAATCTGGATTGTAGACTATTAGCATCCAGTTGCTACTTCGTGCTTTGCTGTAATCAAGATTAAAAGATGATATTAACTATGAAAATATGTATTGACTACCAAATGACCAACAAAAATGTTTTGAGTTTACTGTGAATCCCGTATGCGATTTGAATAGTCAAGGTCAAGTACATGTGTGTTAGAAAACTAACAAATAACCCAACATACTACATTTTCTAGATTAGATTGCTCCGTCTAGCAAATCATGTCCTTACGAAGATAATACAAAAGAGCTTGCTGAAAAAATAATGTAATGCAGATGATGTTGTCCTAAAAAGCCTAAAAAATAAGTCAAGAATTCCTAGTAGAACAAGTTTATGATGAGTAGTGTTGATTCTAAATTCTTCCTCATATAAATACCAAGGAAAAAGTGTGCTAACATTTCGCAAGAAAAAGAAACTGAAATTATGTTGAGTTGAACAAAATATACCTTTCAAAAGACATCATCTAAGAATTCGATTAACAAGTTTTCTCTCTTACGTTCCATTATGTGGAAGACAAACATAGTATGCTTTGATTTACTGGGAGTATCCTCCAACTTCCCTGCCAGCCAAACATAGCAGAAACTCTCTACAAGCATAAATAAATAGGTATGTTAGTTCAGACTCTGAAAAGACTATGGGGGTGTTTGGCACGGCTCCTCTTGAGAGGCTCTTCTGTTTTTTAGTGAAAAACAACTCCTCCAGGAAAGTA
Organism: Miscanthus lutarioriparius; assembly: GCA_904845875.1. NCBI lineage: Eukaryota > Viridiplantae > Streptophyta > Magnoliopsida > Poales > Poaceae > Miscanthus > Miscanthus lutarioriparius. The sequence continues at coordinate 14,666 of CAJGYO010000614.1, read as the reverse complement.
TTTGGCAAGGCTCCTCCGCAGGAGCTAGAGCCGGAGCCGAAGAGGAGCCCTGTCAAACAAGTCCTGTGAATGGTTCAATGTGATTAATTGCAGATAAAGATATTTACCTTAGGACAAGTTCAGACATTAGCAGATTGGACACGGCAAATTGTACACGCAAGTGATGACCGGCCAAATTAGGAATAAAAAAAGAGACCATTTAAATATGCTAGCAAATATGCTCGCGGTTGCACCGGGAAAAAATCCATCAAATATTTATGAAAACACGACCACGGAGATTCTAAATTTATTTATTTTTGATGACCATGACAGCCATAATATAAGTTCATGTTTGTAGTAATATGATAGTGTCCTATTAAATCTATATCAAATTAAAATAAAATTATGATAGTTTTTTTCTCTCATGATGCAAAGTACATAAATATTTACTCATAAATATATTATAAAATTAATTTTCATATATCCAAATGTTTGATTAATTAGAACATCGGGTGATTCAGGTTATGACAAAATTATTTTTTTATTTATAAGAACATAATAACTTGGTGTTAAGGATCAACGGTTTCAACAATTGAGACCCAACATGTAGCATTGCATCAGGCCCATGAAACAGGGAAGCACCTAGGAGGCCAGGAAGCAAAGCTAGAGAGAGAGGCCAGGAAGCTAAGGGCATGTTCTTTTTCATGGGAGAATGGACTAAAGACTAAATTTTAGTCTTAATTAATCCTTTTGAACCAAATATTAGGGACTAAAGCAGGAACTAGAGACTAAAATATAGTAGTCCCTTTAGGGACTGCTAATTGGGACTAAACAGTCCATACCCCTCTCTCTCTCTCTCTGCTCTCTCGCAGTCTCTCTCTTTCAGTTTAGTCCCACGAAACAAATATCATTTTAGTTTTGTTTTAATCTCTGGTCCTAGACTAAAAAACGAACACGCCCTGTCAGTGTTTTGGACCGGGGGGTCATCAACCAACTAGTGAATTTGAACTGCGTGCCCCTAATCCCGGGTGGTGATGCAAAGAGACACAAAGTTTATACTGGTTCAGGCAATAGATGCCATACGTCCAGTCTGAGAGAGCGATCTTGTATTCCTTGCACCGAGGTGCTCGTAGTAGGGGTTTACAAGCAGGGCGAGAGAGGGAGCTAGTCCCAGGTCTCTGCATGGAACGGCGTGGGCTGCTTGAGACGTTGCTCTCAGACAGCGGGGGAGCGTGTGTGGGTTCAGTGAGTGCGTTTTGCGCGTGAGTGTGAGCGTGGTTTCGATCTGTTTTTTCGATGCCTAGAAGCGGCTCCGATCACTCCCTTTTATAGTCGAAGGAAGGCACGGGGACAGTCCATGGATTGCTACGTGGCATTTTGTGAGCGGAGGCGGCGTGCCGAGCCCTGTAGCTTGTCACTATGGCGGCATGGTCGATGAAGCGGTCTTGTCCTTGGTGTACTGGAGCGGCGTGCCGGCCACACCTGGTCCTATGAGACATGGGAGCTCCTGTGGTGGCAGGCGCGTCTTCCTCTGCCGGAGGCGTGCTGGTTGTTGCATGTTTGATCGGCGCAGAGTGACGAGGCCGGGCTGACGCGATGGTGTGGGCGTGCTGACTCCGAGGATACAAGAGCTTGGACCTGCGCGTGACGTGGGTGCAGCTTGGCGCAGGGTACGGTGCGTACTGCAGACGACGTGCCGGTCGCTGTGTGTCAATAGCGTAAAGAGCCGAGGCTCAGTTGGTGCCGAGGCCGAGCCATCGTGGGGGGCTCAGCGGGCGCGAATCCCAAGGCTGCCGAGACCCTGAAGCGGATTGCCGAGGCTCGAAGGGAGCAGTTGGTCCTGTACACTGATTTTGAGGCTACAGGGACCCGGACCTGACTCTCCACGCCGCGCTCTCCTCGGAGCAGGAGTTAGGTAGCACGATGGCAAGACGGGCGTCGATCATGGGCACAAAGCGATGCAAGCGCGTGACGGTAACCCCGCCAGTCCTATCCCCGATCGCATGGCGTCGATGTGACTCCGTCCGTCGGCCACTCCGCTATATCGCGTCCGACGCGCCGGCGTTATGGGAGTGGTTGGACGCGTTAATTGGACATGACATTTTGTCGGAAGCCGCCGAGGCAGCGGTGACGGGGTCGTTCTTTGAGCCGGCTTCGGCGAGAGGAGAATCGGTATTGCCGTCCGAGGCCTTACGGCGTGGGGCCTCGACGAGGGGCCTCAATGAGGCGGAGAGTCGGCACCTCATCGGAGGTCAGTGCGGCGCGGGCCTCGGGCGAATCGAAGAATCGGCCGAGGCCTCGTCGTTGTTTCTTGGCTTTGATATTTACAAGGGCTAAGCAATTTTTTCGGTTCTCGCTTAGGGTACCCCTTTTTATGGTATCCGACAGTAGCCCCCGAGCCTCGAGGGGAGTGCGAGCACTCTCCCTGAGGTTTTGTCGAGACTTGGCTCGCAGTAGCTCCCGTCAGGATTGCGTTTTGTACTCGTGGTTCCAGTGGGTGCGCGAGAGCGCACCCGCCGGGTGTAGCCCCCGAGGCCCTGGAGGAGTGGATTTACTCCTCCAGGGGCTTTTTCTCCATTGAGGGAGGAGTTTTATCGCGTTTGTCGAGCCCATGAGTGTGAGTTCGGGTCGCTGGGCCTCGGCTTAGTTGCAGGAAGAGCCCCTGAGCCTCTGCACGGAGCGAGAGGGCGATCAGGAGTTCCCCTATCTTTTTTGGGCGGCCCTCATGCATCCTTTTCGTTCGGAAGGAGGGGTGGAGTATGCCAGGCTACCCTCGGTGGGCGCGAGCAGTGACACGTCCGGTGAGCTGTTATCGGGTAAGTCCGAGTGGAGGCCCATGCCCCATTCGATAGGGGTCGGCTGGTGGTCCAGGGACGCACTCCAAAAAGTATCAGAGGGCTTCTCTAGTGGGTCACAGGGCCGTTCGATTGGCCCCGGGGGCTCGATGCCCCCTACTGTGGGATCCCATTCAGAGACCTCCCTGCCGGTCTCGGACACGACTTAGGGCATCCCAAGCAGTCGCCTGCTTGGGCCTCGGCCACGTACGAGCTCGCCCATAGTCATCCCTGACTCTGTTGTCCTGGGGCGGCTGTCGAAACCCTCAGGGGTCCAGCCTTCGAACCCCTGGACCGTAACGGGCTCGATGCCCTTTATTGTGTTTTGCCGAGCCCCCGAGTGCGAGTTCGGGTTGCTTGTCTTCGACCTAGTTGTAGGAAGTGCGACCCTCGTGCATCCTTTTCGTTCGGAAGGAGGTTGCAGGAAGAGCCCCCGAGCCTCCGCACGGAGCGAGAGGGCGATCAGGAGTTCCCCTGTCTTTTTTGTGTGACCCTTGCGCATCCATTTCGCTCGAAAGGAGGGGTTTTTTGCTGAGCCCTCGAGTGCAAGCCTAGGTCACTAGGTCTCGGCTTAGTTGCAGGAAGAGCTCCTGAGCCTCCGCACTGAGCGAGAGGGCGATCAGGAGTTTCCCTATCTTTTTTGTGTGACCCTCGCGCATCCTTTTCGCTCAGAAGGAGGGGTTGTTTGCCGAGCCCTCGAGTGTGAGCCTGGGTCGCTGGGTCTCGGCTTGGTTGCAGGAAGAGCCCCCGAGCCTTCGCACGGAGCGAGAGGGCGATCAGGAGTTTCCCTATCTTTTTTGTGCGACCCTCGTGCATCCTTTTCGCTCGGAAGGAGGGGTTGTTTGCCGAGCCCTGAAGTGTGAGCCTGGGTCGTTGGGTCTCGGCTTGGTTGTAGGAAGAGCCCCCGAGCCTCCGCACGGAGCGAGAGGGCGATCAGGAGTTTCCCTGTCTTTTTTGTGTGACCCTCGCGCATCCTTTTCGCTCGAAAGGAGGGGTGGAATATGCCAGGCTACCCTCGGTGGGCGCGAGCAGTGACACTTCCGGTGAGCTGTTATTGGGTAAGTCCGAGTGGAGGCCCGTGCCCCATTCGATAGGGGTCGGCTAGCGGTCTAGAGACGCACTCCAAAAGTACCAGATGCCTTCTCCAGTGGGTCCCAAGGCTGTTCGATTGGCCCTGGGGGCTCGATGCCTCCCTACGGTGGGATCCCATTCAGAGACCTTCGTGCCGGTCTCGGACACGACTTAGGGCATCCCAAGCAATCGCTTGCTCGGGCCTCGGCCATGTACAGGCTGGCCCATAGTTGTCCCTGACTCTGTTGCCCTGGGGCGGCTATCGAGACCCTCGGGGGCCCAGCCTTTGAACCCCTGAACCGTAACAGGCTCGGCGCCTAGTTCCTTAGTCTGGAAGGAATCGGGTGGGGGATATTCCCCTCCCATCGGCTGACAACGGCAGGTGCGCCTTTTGAGGCGGGTTTCTCGGGGAGACAGAATGGCGCCTGCCGTTGCTGTGGTTGGATGCGACGTGATGTCAGCGGATGGGACATTACTGTGCATGCGATTAATAAGGAAAAGGTGGGCGTGTGGGTGGTTTAATCGGACCCAGATCTGAGGGAAACTTCCTCGATTTCATCGCCCATCCATTTTGCCCCCTTCCTGCATAAATACGTGATGAGTCTCGCCCCTCTTCTCCTTACCTTGCCTGCATTCACCTTTTCTGCCTTCGAGTCGTTGCTAAAAATAGAGAGAGCCGGGGAGAGGAAGGGAGAAGGGCGAGGGAGAGAGAGAGAGAGAGAGCCTTACCGCCGTAGCCGCATTCTCCATGGCACAATGGCCGGCGGCACTGTTGTCCTTCAGGTGGACCCTTGGGCTCCGTCCGACGTGTCCGCGGCGGAGCTGCAGTCGCTTGTCGATGATGGTCTCCTTCGCTCGGTCACCGACCCTAGTAGGCCGGAGTGGATTGCTCCGGGGAGTGAGCTGGAGCCGAGGCCGCGTGATGGCTACATTGTGAGCTTCATGGCCTTCCACGAGCGCGGTCTCGGCCTGTTGTGGCAGAACCTCCTAAATTATAGGACCCACATACATTTGTCACTGTCCAAAGACCTTTGACAACAATGCATATGTTCCTGGTAACTTAAGAAGTCTGTCGGGTGTCCTCAGGGAACCCTGAATCATCCACGATTTCCGAGCAGGATCACATTACGAGTCATTGCAAAGATATTACAACAGCTTTATTCAAATAAATACATCGAGTAAAAAGTAGCGGAAGACTTACAATAACATAGTTTACAAACCATTTGTTTCAAAACCATACAACTAAGTTCGATATTAATACAAACCAAAGTAGTGGAGCGGCATTATAGTATAATACAAAACACACAATGAGGGCTGCCCTCGCCTTGGGCCACACAATTACTTCTCAATGACATCACAAGGTACAATCATCATGCAAAGACGATCCAAAACAGATCTGCTCATGAGGCTCACACAACAAGGGTCAACGAACCACGAGTACAAAAGTACTCAACAAGACTTAACCAAATAAGAACCGATAACTCGTGAATGCGTGGCTCGAGGATTCAAGGTATGGTTTTAGCAATAATCAAAGTTATTTTATGTAAAAGCTCTTTGACAAAAATTCTTTGTTTCAACAGTTTAAACTTCATAAAATCATATACAAAGATGACACGATCCGTAATGAGATCATGAAACTTCATATCCAACACCTTCATCAACCATTCTCAAGTTCCAGTTATTAATTACTACGATGATGAATAGTGAGTTGAGTCTCCATAACCGAGGAGCAACGATGATTCGAACCGATTATAAACCCAAATGGGACTTCCAGACCACACGACATATGCAGGTCCCTGACCTACATATACCAACCTACCCTCGGATCCTCTGAAACAAGAATGGGTCCACGCCACCCGAGAATATAGTACTCCACCAATCCAGCCCATGGCCACGTGGGTACACGCTATTCCCGCCATCTCTCCACTCCCAGTGCGCGAGTAGCTATTCTCGTAATAGAATCGCCAAGTTCAGGCTTACCGGAGTATGTGGTTAGTACTACAAATTCTCACCTCATGCAATTCAACAACGGACGTGCCTTAATCGACACAAAGGAAAGATCCCTCACAAGACCTCCATGTCTTGTGGCTCACACACACCGAGTCCGCCCTGGTCTAGATTTATTACTCCACATTCCCATATCACATGCTAACATAATTAACCAATGTTCCATTTAAAACTTGCGGTGTGGCGGTAGTCACCGACTTCATCGTTTCTACGCATAGCTAAGCAAAACTAGGCATATACTGAGTTCAAAAGCGGTAATATGGTAAATATGGAATAACAAGGGTGGTAATGCACCAATTAGGCTCTTACTTAACTCTTAATCACTTAATGCAATGAATGTAAAGCAAAAGCGAAATTAATTTGTAAAACACAAGGTAGGGTTGTATGCATCCGGGCTTGCCTTCGTTGACGGAAAAGTCTGGCTCCGCAACGCTTTCACAAGTCTTCGATCCGACCTCAACAGACGAGATCAACCTCCTCCGCAACTTGATTAACTACCACGTGTTCACCTTCGTTTACTACACGTAGTAACATTGCCATGTTTAACATGATGTGGAATATGAAACATGATGCTCGATGATGGATGCAAAAATTAATAAATTGGATACAATTTTCCTTCGCAAAGATCTGATTACAAACCAAACTAACCAAACCATATTCGTAACTGATGTGACCACACCAGCACCGATCACTTTGGTGAACTCTCCGACCACTATGGTGAACTATCCGACCACTATGGTGAACTATCCGACCACTACGGTAAACTATCCGACCACTACGGTGAACTATCCGACCACTACGGTAAACTATCCGACCACTACGGTGAACTATCCGACCACTACGGTGAACTATCCGACCACTACGATAAACTACCCGACCACTACGGTGAACTATCCGACCACTACGGTGAACTATCCGACCACTACGGTGAACTATCCGACCACTACGGTGAACTATCCGACCACTACGATAAACTACCCGACCACTACGGTGAACTATCCGACCACTACGGTGAACTATCCGACCACTACGGTGAACTATCCGACCACTACGGTGAACTATCCGACCACTATGGTGAACTATGCGGAGCAAAGATCGTCGGTGAGGGAGAACCGGCGACTGCAGTGATCAAAATGAGTAAACAACAACTGACTAAGGACTACAGCATCGAAACGAAACCGTAAGTACACTGATTATAGACAACGGCTCACCGAAGGGCTCTGGCCACGATGACACGCCCGCAGCGGTGAAGTTGCTGACCTCGAGGAAGAAAAACGTGGACAGCGAGTTCTCGGCAATTTCAGGCGACCAATGCTAGCTAGCTGGATTCGCAAGGAAAAGACAGAACTAGGACGGCCTTTATCGAGATGGCAACAGCGCTGGGGAGACGATGCGAGCTTGTTGGAGCGATGACAACGGCGGTGGTGAAAACAAAGGAAGAAGAAAAACGACGATGACGACATCTTGGTACTTATAGCGCGGCGCAGAAGCTCAAGGAAGCCACGACGGAGCCGTTTCTGTGCCAGCGCGACATCAAGGACGGCCACGACGCACCTGGAATGTCGAAGAAGGTCCGATGGCAATGTAGCTTAGGCGGTGAACACTGTTCACAGAAATTACAAAATTGCCATACGCCAAAATTCACAATTTACTCTCAAATTTTCATAACAACTCAAAAATCTCCAAAAACAAAAGTTGTTCAAAATTGAAAGTTCTACAACTTTGCTTCTATAACCATCTCCTAATTCGGTCTAGATTTTGAAATGGATTTTCAGGGTAGGATTTGAATGCTGAAAAGCGGGGTTTTCTCGAAAAATTCAAAATCCAAACAAACTTTGAACTAGAGTCAACCAATACAATTCAACACATACCACATGAATATAAACTTGTTTTAGTGTATGCATCTCAAAGTTTTCACCAAATGCCAAATGCTTTGCAATGCATATGATGACATGTCAGGTTTTAGTATTTTAAACACCCGAGGTGTTACACCTGTCGGCGGACCAGTTCATACGGGCGCTCCCACACTACTACGGCGTGGAGCTCCACAACTTCAACCCCAACTCCATTGCGTAGGCGGCCATCTTCGTCATCGTCTGCGAGGGGTATCTGAGCATTGCCCCCCACTAGGAGCTGTGGCTCCACCTCTTTCGGGCGGGGCATACCACCAAGCCGACGGCCACGACGGGCACTAGGAAGGTGATGAGGGCCAGCGGCTGCACTCTCCAAGTGCACCAAGACCGGCAGTTCCTCTACATCCTAGCCCAGCTTGCGTCGACCAATCGTCGCTGGTACACCAGCTGGTTCTACCTCCACAACGATGATGGTGGACTTCCCCCCTACACCGAGTAGATCGTGGAGAGCCAGCCAGAGAAGTGGAGGTACGGCGTCCTGATAGCTGATCAGCCCAAGCTGCGGCCGCTCCTGGAGGCGCTGGCGAGGCTGCGTGGCCGTGGCCTTACGGCGGCTATGGTCGTGGCAGCTTTCCACCGCCGGAGCGTACTGTCACTGATGGATCGGTGGCAGTGCCTGTTCGAGATGACACCGAACGGGCCGATCGAAGGCGTCCGAATGTCCGCCGTTGTCCCCTCCGATGAGGAGATTCTTCATCGGGTGAAAGAGGCGGTGGAGGGGCGGCTGAGGAGCAGTGGTCTGTCCCCGTTCCTGATGCGCCCGTCGCAGGGGTACATCTCCTTGGTGAGTCACGCGCCGTTGCGGCCCCCGAGGACTCCTCGCTCCTCGCATTTTCCTGTTCCCTTATTTGTGTTCACTGTTCCTGCAGGGGATGAGGGACGTGCGAGCCTCCCCGTCGCCCGTTCCTGAGGATGCAGAGCGATGGGCGGTGAACCGGGCGCACGCCAAGGCATAAAAGAAGCGGAAGGATGCCGAGGAGGCAAAGCACAAGAGGAAGAACCTTGAGCGCGAAGAGCTGGAGAAACATCATCGGCATCAGAGGCATGAGGGTCTCCCGGTGGAGCCGTCTCTGTCACCGTCGTTGTCGGATTCCTCAAGCGATGACGATGAGAGCGATGCGGGGTGAGGTATCCTAGACCGTCTCCCTAACATCCGGGGGACGGCCTTCGGGGCGTCGGCGATCAGCCCGGAGTTTCTAGGAGGAGGAGGAGAGGACGCCTCAGGGCCGGCGATCACCTGCCCAGGGCTGAGGCCGACGCGCCTGATGCATGGGCACTAGGGAAGCGCATCGTCAGCCCGGTGGGCTCGACGGCGGAGGTGGAGCAGGCGAGGGTCGAGGGGGCGTCGGAGTTCGGCGGAGGCCGGCCGACACCGGCGGACACGGAGGCCGCGCCGCTGCCGCCGCCACCGCCGTTGTAGAGGAGGAGGGATGCCGTGCCAAAGCGATTGTGTCCCCGTTTGAGGCAAGTGTTTTGTCAATGTTTGCAGCGCCTCCCGCTTGTCCCTTGGCCATTTGCTGACCTCGTGAACGATTTGCCTTCAGCCGGAAGTGTCAAGCGGAAGTGCCCGCCCTGGCGCCACGTAAGGCACTCAAGGTGAGCACCAACTCCACCGCCCAATGGGTGGTGGAGCCGCAAGCCGCCATGCAGCGTGGCGCGGCGTCGGCGAGGGCTGACCCGAAGGAGCCGGTCGCCTAGGGAGAGGCTACCGAGGCGGCAACGGAGCAAGCGGAGGAGGAAGAGCCTACGCCTCGTGAGGTCGAGGCCTACAAGTCAGATGGGACCGGGGCGCCCTCAGTCGCTGAAGCCACCGAGGTCGAAGCCGAGGCCCTTAGGACTTTTGAGGCCGAGGCGACGGAGGCCATAGTGGCGGGCGTCGGGGCTCCCCGGGCTGCCGAGGTCGAGGCGGCGGAGGCCAGTTTGGGCATGGTGGAGCCGGCAGGCTAGGATGCGTTGATGGGGGTGAGGCAAGCTTTGGTACCGCCCCTGGTCCAAGACCCGCCACCATCATAGGACAGCGCTCGGGAAGTGGAGGTCCATTCGATCTCCTCCGATGATACTTCCCGGGGGAAGGTGGCAGATGTCGAGGCGGCCAGCACCGCGGAGCAGCCAGCTCCGACTTCTAGCGAGGGAAACTCGGCCCTCGTGCGGGTACAACCTGAGCCCCGTGGGTGGGATCACCCGCGTGTATTGTGGCAGAGCCGGGATGACCCTGAGGGGGAGCCTCTGTTCGCCCTCGAGGACACGGCCAAGGGGGGGCGCTGGGGCTCCTTCGAGCAATTCCGCCAGCTGGCGGAGCGGTCGCTGCGAGCAGCGCTATCCGTCATGGCCGACGATCTATCCGGCGTTGCCCAGGTACGCGCCTTCTTTTCTCGTGCAGGGTCGTCTTGTTCCCGAGTTTTTTCACAGCACTTGACGTCCGTTCTGCCTATCCAGGAGCTCGAGGCCCGGTCCCTCGAGAAGTCGTTGTTCCTCCGGCGGGAGAGGGATGTCTAGGACCAGCTCCGGTAGCAGAAGGACTTGCTCGCCAATTCCAACGAACTTCTGTCGACGCAGAGCGCGGAGGTGGAGGACCTCCGCCTTCGCTGTGCTGATATGAAGGTCGAGGCAGCCACGGCTCGGGAGCAGGCCGCCCCTTTGGTGGCACGGATCAAGGAGCTGGAGGAGGAGTTGACCCGGGTGGCTGGCGAGCGGGACACCTTCAGGTCCCGGGCTGAAGAAGCGACAGCCTCTGCCAAGGCCATCGTTGGGTAGCTAGGGACGGAGCAGGGTGAGCACCTGCAGATGAAAGGTGCCCCGGCAGAGGCCCTCAAGGTGGCCGAGGCCTCCTGGGCCGAGGCTTTAGTTTGGAAAGGAAAGACCGAGGGTGAGTCCTGTTCCCCTTGTTCTATTTGTTTTTCTTGCGTTCGACCCCTAACTCCTCGATGTGGTGCAGAGCTGGAGAAGGAGGCTTCTAGGGCAGCCAAGGCCTCTCGGGTCGAGGTCCAGCGCTGGAAAGAGAAAGCTGAGGCCTCTCGGGTTGAAGTCCAGCGCTGGAAAGATAAAACCGAGGGTGAGTCATGTAGGCCTTCGCCCCTGTTTGGCTTATTTTCTTTTGCGCTTAACCCGATCCTGCTTGTTTTGGCGTAGGGTTGGAGAAGGAAGTCTCCCAGGCAACTGAGGCCTCTGTCGTAGTGCAGGCGGTGCTCGAGGCCGATATTGGGGAGCACAACGCGCTGCAGAGCACCGTCCGTACCATCTACGACGCCCTGGAGGTTGAGGGGGTTGAGTCGGGTAGCTCCCTTAGGAGCCGCTTGACTGCGTTGAGTGGCCAAGTGCGTGAGTGACTCTGAGGGGTGTTGCACACGAGCGTCAAGCGCGCCCTGGCTGTCGTCTCCTCGCACTATGCCGGCGTCGACCTCAAGGCCATCAGCGATGGTTACGTCTTGGCTGAGGATGACGAGGAGGCCGATGAGGAGGTCACGAAGCTGATGGAGGCGGCTGAGGCCCCTGGCACGGCGCTGGCCAGTCTGTTCAAAGAGGAGGTGGTTCCTCCCGCGCCGACCGCCGATGCAGGAGACCCTGAGCCTTGACCTGGGCCAAAGGGGCCATGTAAACAGATTAGGATTATTATCGTACCGTGACGTTTGTGGCCGTCGAGGCCTTTATAAAGTACTTATGTGTATGCACTTTTTAATCATTTTATTGTATTTCCGAGCCCCTACCCTTTGTCTCGCCTCTGAACATATCATTTGTAGAAGACTTCCTCAGAGCCTAAGCTGCCCCTCGTGTAAAATGTGGTGAGGGAGTTGCCGTAGCCCGGAGGTGTAGGCTGTTCTCACGGCTCGGCTAGCCTTTTGGCCCTGAGACATACTTTTGGTCCTTAGGTTTTTTGCAATCGATCTGTCAGAGCACGCCAGAGAGTTTGGCATAGAAATTTATTAAAAAATGATTAAAAATGGTCTCTAGGACTTAGGGGGGTTCCCCCCTTCTAGCCCCCGAGGGAGGCTTGGTTCTACAGAGGCAGAGCCGAGTCTTGCTCCCTTATAGCGTTATCGTAACGTCGATCCCCCGTTGATGGGGGGGTTTCTCGAAAAATTAGAACAACTAAAGAACGCTTCTTTAAAGTATTTCAAGAAATAGTGTATACAATGCTCGGAAATTTAAGGGTAGAAACGACGTAGCTGTTCTATGTTCCAAGCGTTGGTGAGGATTTCGCCCTTCTCGTTGGCTAGCTTGTAGGTCCTAGGCTTTAGCACTTGGGCGACGATGTATGGCCCTTCCCATGGTGGGGTCAGTTTGTGGCGGCCCTTGTTGTTCTGCCTTAGTCTCAGCACCAGGTCGCCCACCTTCAGGTCTTGGCTTTGAATGCGCCGGGCTTGATAGCATCATAGGGCTTGTTGGTACTTGGCCGAATGTAGCAGCACAACGTCTCAGGCTTCCTCCAGTTGGTCGAGGGCGTCCTCGCGGGCAGTGCGGTTGCTTTGCTCGTTGTAGGCCTGTAGCCTTGGGGAACCATACTCCAAGTTAGTGGGGAGGATGGCCTCGGCTCCATAGACCAGGAAGAACGGTGTGAACCCCGTGGCTCGGCTCGGAGTGTTCCTCAGGCTCTTGATGTCCGACGGGAGTTCAGCAAGCCATTTCTTGCCAAATTTTTTCAACCGGTTGTATATTCTTGGCTTGAGGCCTTGTAGGATCATGCTGTTGGCACGTTCTACTTGGCCGTTTGTCCTAGGGTGTCCTACGGCCGACCAGACCACACAGATGTGGTGGTCGTCGCAGAACATCAGGAACTTGTGGCCGGTGAATTGTGTCCCATTGTCAGTGATGATGGTGTTTGGAACCCCAAACCTGTGGATGGAATTAGTGAAGAACAACACCGCTTGCTCGGATTTGATTCGAGTGATTGGTCAAGCCTCGATCCACTTGGAGAACTTGTCGATTGCTACCAGCAAATGGGTATAGCCCCCAGGGGCCTTCTGTAGAGGCCCAACCATGTCCAGCCCCCATATGGCGAATAGCCATGTACTGGGGATGGTTTGGAGGGCTTGGGTCGGGAGGTGCGTCTGCCGCGCATAGTACTGACATCCCTCGTAGGAGCGTACTAGCTTGGTGGCGTCGGCAATCGCCATTGGCCAGTAGAACCCTTGGCGGAAGGCGTTTCCGACGAGCGCCCGAGGTGCTACATGGTGCCCGCAGGCTCCCACGTGCAAGTCCCAAAGTAGGACTTGGCCTACCTCGGTGGTGATGCACCGTTGGAGGACGCCAGATGGGCTTCACCTATACAACTCGCCGTTGCTAAGGACGTAAGTTTTGGCTCGTCGCGCAAGCCGTCGGGCTTCGGTCCTGTCTACAGGAAGCTCTCCTCGAACGAGGCAGTCAAGGAACGGGACTCGCCAGTCCATGCCCTGGTTGGCCTCAGGAGGTTCCACATTGATTTCCATGACCTCGGACTCGGTAGCAGGGGTCTTGGTGACCGAGGGTGCCTCGGGCCCTGCGGTGGGCTCTGTAACAACCCAAAAATCCACACACCAAAAATCACAACTACAAATTTTTTCTTCAAAACCCCATGCAATGTTGAAGTGATATTGGTAGGAGTCAACCTAGGTGTTGCATTAGTTGTAACCCAACTAAACAATTTCATGAACATGGCATGTCATTTGTTAATTATGTTTATTTAGATACTGATAAATAAAATATATCATACCTTGTTAACTCAAATGGTGATTTGGATTTCTATTTGCTTTATGTAATGCCTAACAACTCCTTTAAAGAAATAAACCATAAAGTAATTATTAATCAAACCAAAAAATAAATGCTTAAAGAGAAAACTATTTCCATTTTTGTATAACAAAAACTCCACCAGATTTGAATTCAAATTCTAAAACAAATTTGAATTCAAGACGAAGAAGAAGAAAAACAAAATAGAAAAAGAAAAAGAAGAGGGAGGCCTCGCAAGCCGCCTCGGCCTGCTCGGCTTCGCGGCCTAGCCAGCCCAACCGCGCCCGCCTTCCACCCAGCGCGCGCGCACGTGGCCCATGAGCTGGCCCAGCACGCCGCTCGCGCCCACGCGCCCGTCCGCTTCGCCTGCTGTCGCTGCCACACGGGCCCCACACGTCAGCCACCCCCAGCCACAGTGTCGTCTTCCTCCCCACGCCGAACACTCCTCCGACCAAGCCCCGATCGGCGTGGTAGGTGCGGGCCAGGGTTCACGCTGGGAGCATGACCCTGTCCCCTTGGCGCCGCACCCACGCAACCCTTGCACCGCGCCTATGCTACCACACGCAAACCGCCCGATGCGCTCGGTGCATCACCAGCCGTCTGCCATTGGAGCTTGGAGCTTAGCTATAAAAGCCCCGGCCTCAGGAGCCCTGAGCTCTCTCATTGCCCCGCTGCCACTTTGTGGCCGTCCACTGCGCACCCGAGCTAAGAGAGAAGAGGGAGAAGAGGAAGAAGAAGGGGGAGCACCGAAGCCGCGTGACCTCGCCGGTGTCGCCGGAGCGGAGGACGTCGCCCCGATCAAGCACATCGATGCTGCTGCTCGGCACGGCACAGCATCAACTCAACACGGCCATGACCCACCACTGCACCACCATCCATACACCTTCGACACCAACGGTGAGCCCCTGGTCCTTCCCTGCTCACCGCTAGACCATGCTGCTTCGGCCATGGCGCTCTACACCAGGAGTGCGTAGGCCAAGGCCATCTCCGGCCTCTGGGTACACACGCACTCATGCGCACATCCGCGACCATGCCGAGACCGCCCCACCAGCACCCCGTAGTGCTCCTGTGTGCCTTGCCGTCGCCATCATGCCGTTGTGGACGCCGTGGAGCCCCTACCGGCCACAAGGGGACCCAAAGCCCCGCCTTGAGTCCCTAGACA